>WBNM01013504.1:42899-167786 GCA_013399055.1 Ramphastos sulfuratus | reverse complement strand
CCCCGCCATTCCCCCACCCCACGGAGTTTTTCTACTCTCCAACAGATTATCTATGGAAGGGAAGAGAATATTCTCACAAGTCTAATAACTTCAGTGCTTATAAAGGATTAGGTCCTAATAACTCCAGTGATAAGATGGAGGCTCGGTGTAATCTGTTGCTAAGTGAAAACCTAAAAGCCATTTAAATAGATGCAGCAAAGAGCTATCAAGAGACTAGTGCACTGTAAACAACAAGGAAATACCTTTTTAATGATCTAAGGGGGGCATGGTGTGGTAGGGCAGTACATGCATTATGAACAAGATAATTTCATTTATGTATTGAGAAAACATTTACAAATATCCAACAGATGTTGTGAGGATGTTGTGGAGATGGAGAGTGTTTCACACAGATGTAGGAACATCTGCAGAAGATAGTATATAGTTATATAGCTGTGATTATGAGTGATAATTGAGTGGCTGGACAGGCGATCTATGTTTTAATGAAGCATTTATGAAAACTTTGTGGTTGTGTTATTAGAAATGAAATAAACACCACAACTTAGAAACATAGGAAGTACCATCTAAACCTGAGGAGGAACTTCTTTACTTGGAGTGTGGTAGAGCACTGGAAGAGGCTGCCCAGGGAGGTAGTGGAGTCTCCATCTCTGGAGTCATTCAGAACCTGCCTGGATGCCATCCTGTGGAACCCGCTCGAGGTGAACCTGCTCTGGCAGGGGTATTAGACTCGATGACCTCCAGCCCCTATCGTTTTGTGGTTCTTTTAACTGCCAACCCTTTAGATTTGAGATGTTTTCCCCCTACCCTGGGCTTAATGCTCTTCTGATTGTGTTGCTAGCCCATGAATAAATTTATGTAATTTGAGTCACTTTTATAGCTGTAAAGATGCTGGGCTGATATGAGGGTATCAGTGAGGGGATGTGACATTTCCTTGCTGAAGAGCAGGGCATGGTGAAGAAGGTGCTATCTTATTTCTTCAAGAGCTGTTTGCTGGCTAAACTCTTGTTGGAGTGGGGTAAGGGAGGTATGGAAAGAGACTGTGAGAGTTTTCAGGGATGGTGGTGGCTGAAGGAGGTGTTTGATCCCCATCTATGTCCAAGTAACAAAGTAAAGAGGTTGCTGAATGCTCCAAAACCTAGGTTAAATAGTTAAACTTGAAGTAGAGGAGCCAGAGGCATATTTCTGAAGGTGCACAGGGAAAACTAATGTGATGACCACAGGGCCTGTGTTTTAGATGACCTCAAGATAATGAAGGTGTCAGAAGTATTTTATTACTGTGACTATTGACACATACAGAGTATGTCAGGTGGTACAACAGGCTTCTCAGTGAAAATGTTGCTGTTGTTAATAGGGATGCTGTTTTGCAAATACTGAGTTTATTCTGTCTTTGTAGTGTTGTGATGTGCTGACCCTTGGAGCAGTTTGTTTCCTTTATTTATTCAGTTATTTATTTATTTTCTGGATTATAGTAGCCGATAGCATTTTGTCAATATTTAAAACTCATCATTTCAAACTGTTAATCATGCAACTCTTGATGCATGATAGTCATCTCTAATGAAACCTTTCAAATCTTTTTAGTGGGGCCTCTTGAGACAGGACAAGGGGTGATGGTTTTAAACTGAAAGGGGGGGAGATTTAGGCTGGATCTAAGGAGGAAATATTTTACACTGAAGATGGTGAAATATCGACACAGGTTTCCTAGAGAAGTGACAGATGAAAGTATTCAAGGTGAGGTTGAATGGGGCTCTGAGCAACCTCATCTAGTTGAAGATGTCCTGCAGGGATGACTGCAGAGGTGCTGGACTAGATGAAATGTAAAGGTCCTTTCCAACCCAAAACATTCTATGATTCTACAGAAACCATCCCTAGAGGTTTTCTGCCAGCAGATTTCTCTTTATTTTGTGTATCTCAGCTGTGACTCCTACAGTGATTAGTACTGTTTGGGCTGCAAGACAGGGTAATGCAGGAATATGAGCAAAGACTGTCACTGACATTTAAAAAAAAATAAGCTTTCCTGAAGAAAGCTTATTTTGAGATTGGCCTTTTGCAAGACCTAAACAAACTATTCGTGAGAGGACAACTTTGGAAACTGTGTTAATTCATTTTTATGAATCAGAAGCATTTGCTCTAAAAACGAACAGTAATAAAAATAAAGAAAAACCACAACCAACCAAACCCGAGCAGTTTTTGACAGCTGACCCAGAGATCATTTCTGAGTAGGTGTGAGGCTTAAAAAAATATGTGCAGAATCCTTGCTATTTCTACTCTTTTTTTGAGTCTTACTTTCTGATTAATACTCTTCACAGTACTGGGTGTTTTCTGCAAGGGAATCTTGTTTGCTTGGCTAAAGACTTGAGACCCAGTTTGAATATAAGTTAATGGAAGGTTTTGTGTTTATTTTCTTAGTGAGAAAGATGAATTCCCACAGCTAAAATCCAGGAGGTGACATTCTTCTTGCCCCTGCAGTATAGATTAGAAAAGACAACCATGGGCTGAGGATCCTTAATGTCTAAGAAGTCATAAGTTGCTTTGCAGGACTTCTGTGTGGAAAGCAAGAATTTTCCTGGAGGCATTAGAAGTAACCCTTTAAGGAAAGGACAAGAAAAAAAATAATGTTTAACTGGTTCTTGGGAAGTGTTTTGATCAAGGTACACGTGTGAAACTAGACTTAACGATGTGCTGTTGTGTGGGTGACTGTGTGGGGCATTAAACCTGGATGTCCTGGTGCAGCTCACATGGTCACCCTGGCATATCCTAGAAACTACTTATGGCATGAAAGGGAATCCAGTTTGCCTTAGAGACACAGGGTGGGATTAGCACCATAAATATACGGGACTCTCAGTTAAACTGTCTTGTGGAATCTGATTCTGGATAGACCTTGGGAAGGATCCACTCACTGCCCTGATATGCTCTTGGTGAACAGTGCTCCTCTTCCTGCCGTTGTATTGAGAGCTGCTAGGAGATGACTGAGGCATGGATTTAAAAAAAAAAAATTAATTGTTTTTTTTATTTTGGCAAGCCCTTCCAGTCAGTGAAGCTGCTTCTGAATGTAAAGCACTGAGAGGGCTGTAAGTGCATGCAGGACTAAACCCAAATGCTTATCAACTGTATTGTTTAAGCGAACAAAACAATGCCAAGACCTAAAATGTTTTTGCTGAAAATGTTGGAATTGGAGGGCAGATATTTCCTGGATTCTGGTTGGCATCTTGTGTTTTTTTTATCCATCCATCCATCCATCCATCTATCCATCCATCCATCCATCTATCTATCTATCTATTTATTTATTTATTTTTGGAAAATGTCCTCAGCTGTTGCAAAGCACCAGAGCAGTGGTGCAGCACAGAAGGTAGAATTGATTGCTCAGGGTGATGGGAGGTTTGGCCAATGAGTGACTTCTGAACTGAGCCCTAAATAAAGTGTATGGAAACAGTGGTTTTTTTTTTTTTTTTTTTTCCCCTGGTAGATGACTTCTGTCACTTGGCTGATTGATCCCATTCAGGGGCTCTGACTGATTTATGTTGTTTTACTTTTTTTTTTTTTTTTTTTGTGTACATGTGGCCTGTGTCTTGACATAAGCCTCAGAAGGGATGTTTCAGAGTGATGAGCAGCTGTGGGTGTTTAAGTTACTCATCTGAAAGGCTTCCTTGTTTCACCTTCATTTCAAACACAGAGTCAGGAGAGACTGGGCATTGCAGATGGTTGATATTGCTGTTGTGCTTCTTCCCTGCAGTTCTTTTGCCTGTTGTAAGTGACATTTGGGATATTGGTTCCTCCTTCATGGCCCTGATTTGGATGAGAGCTTTAGAGGATACTCAATCTTAAAAATGTGCTCTTCCCAAATTAGTTGCTGTATGTTGGGTCCTTAGCATGAGTATAAGTGCATCATGGAAATTGTCTATTGAATGATGGAGCCTAGGAGGCTGCAGCTGGACAGCTGGAAATGAGGAGGATTAGTACATGGTGACATCCTTCTCCCTGGCCTGGCACCTTACGCTGGCTTTTCTATCTATGGAAAGAGGCTGTAAGATACCAGTGCTGTGACAGGAGGGGATTTTACATCTGCTTGGAAATGAGGGTCAGTAATGTGAACACAGGGCTGGGGGGAGGCACCCACTTGCTTCACCTGTCTGTTTGTGGCAGCAGTGTGGGGGTGGTTTGGGGCTGGACCCTGCTGTTGGCATAGTAGTCTGGGAAGCTCCTCCAGCCAGCTGACATAGGCACTGAGCACAGAATTATGCCATGCACATGTGCTTTGTGAGGTGCTGAAGGTGGGGATGTCCAGAGTTAGCAGGGGTGATAGCAGGGGTGCAGGTGTGGCAGCAATGCCCTATAACTCTTGGCTATAGAACATCATAGAATCATTGAATTGTTTTGATGGGAGATATCCTTTAAGATCAAGTCCAGCTGTCAACCCAACACCATCACAGCCATTTAAGGGCAATGAGGCTGGTGTGTGGTCTTGAACACAAGTCCTATGAAGAATGGCTTGAGGGAGCTGGGGTGGTTCAGCCAAAAAGAGCAGGCTGAGTGGGGACCTCATTGCTCTCTGCAACTTCCTGAAAGGGAGGTCATAGTGAGGTGGGGGCTGGCCTCTTTTCCCAGGCAGCAAGTGACAGAACAAGAGGAAGTGGCCTCGAGTTGCACCAGGGGAGGTTTAAATTAGATATTGGGAAAAATTTCTTCACTCAAAGACTCATCAGACAGCCTAGGGAAGTGGTGGCATCAACATCCCTGGAGGTGTTTAAAAGAGATGTTTGGATGAGGTGCTTAGAGACATGGTCTAACAGTTGTGTACAGGGAGACATTAGGGTATGGTTGGACTCAATGACCTTAAGATCTTTTCCAACCAGGTGATTCTGGGTTAGTGCCATGTCTTCCACGTTTTTTGAACACCCCCAGGGATGATGACTCCTCCACCTCCCAGGACAGCCTGTTCCAATGCCTGACCACTCTTTCAGTAAAGACATTTTTTCTTATATCCAGTGAAAAAGTACTTTTAATGTTAGAGCTTTGATCTAGTCCTCAGTGAAATTTGTGACAGATTTCTGTTGAAATCTGTCACTTATGAAATCAGAGTCCAGCTCTAGGTCCTTTGCTTATCTTTACACATAGGGTAGCTCTGCACGCCTAAGCCTGCATGCCTCCCTCTCATCTGTCTCTTTTTTGTTTGCCTAATGTGGCAGAGTTTTTTGCTGTAAACAATTTAGTTTCTCTAATTAGGTTTATTTTACTTTCTGTTATCTTATCTTTCTGCTATTTATCTCTGTGTGCATCCTGGGCTCTGGGATGTGCCAGCTAGGGAGGATGTGAAAATTGCTTTGTGAAACAGGTTTCTCTCTGTTGGCAGAAAAAGCATTAGACATTTTTCACCAGGGCAAGAGAGAGGAGAGCAGGGACCTACTGGATCATGGAGGGTTGTCACCGTCTCACATGATCCCTTCTCCACCACATATCTTCAGAGAAGTTTACTTCCTGTCCTTCTTCCACTTCAAGATGGACAATCCAGACCATTCCTGCTGTGATGGTTCCTCTGATTTCCCATTTTCGCATGTTTCCCCTCTAGGCTTAGTCATTTATTTTCTGTCCTGCTGCACAAATGATACAGATGCTTGACTTCAAGAGCAGAAATATTAGCCCTATTAACTGTCTGGAGCAGGAGGGCTGTAAGTGACCTCTGTGGCTTATACAGACCATCTCTTACCCCAAGGCAAGATTAAGAGTACCAAGATCTGTTTCTGGACAGATCAGCATCCTAACCCCTCCATAAAGCAAGTTTCTGTGCCCTTCCCACAGTCTGTCCATTTTTTTCCCCACCAGATTCTTTATTAGTGATTTCTTCTCATGCCCAAATCAAGTCTCCTTTCCTGTGGTTTAAAACTAAAGCTTTCCTCTTCAATCCACCAAGACCATGGAAAACAGATCATACTCTTACCATTCAGCTGTTATATATTTGAGTAATGTGAATGTTCCTAGTTCTCCAGACTAGATGGGATTTGTTTCTTCCACCCCAGAGTACATCTGGAACAACACAGCCCTGCTTTGAGCTGTAATTTGCCCTTCATAAAATGTTGTGGGATCTTCAATATGAAAGAGAAATTGTCACTTGATGTAAGTGAAAACATTTGGTGAGAGAAGCTCTCAAATAAATAATATCAATTAAAAATGACAGGAATTTGGAAGAAGTGATCCTTAAAAGGTTTCCACCTGGTGCTTTGTCTGAGAAAAGAGACAAGCTCTTTTTCTAGGAGGTGAAAGCTGTTCTTTGGTGTGTGCAATAGCCCTTCCAAATGAGCCTCCATTTGCATTATGGAGATGCTTAGAGGGTGTAAATACTGTGGCAGTGTGCCACTAGCAATCCTGCCTGAGGAATGGTTTTGTTTAGGGACCTCTGCCTAGAGGAGCAGGCTTTCTTCTGAGTGTCAGTCCTGTGCATCCTCATGTTAAATGTAATGAGATGACATGCAGCATTGCCCAAGAATGAGTTTTTTGGGGAGCTGGAGACTGCATTTGTTGACCTCCATTGAGTCCTGCTGGTGAGGAGATGCCTTGGTGCATCCCCCTGGGGAGGGAAAGCATGACAGGTTCAGTCTTGTGAGAGCGTGGTATAGGTTCAGTCTCATGACAGCCAGCTTGCATAGATGGTAGATCTAGTCCCACAGGGCTGAGTCTTCCTTCACCCTCATCCATGTGGGAGGCCAGTACCATATGGAATCTGAGCATCTCACTTCTCCATTTACTGTTGAGTTGGGATATCTAAAATCTCAGAAAATGCTATGTAAGCATAGGTGTACCCTAAGGGTTGTTCATCTCATCTTAAGTTTTCCATCTCTGACTTGGACCTCAGCAATTGCCCTTTTTTAGATGCTTTCTCTTGACTAGCTGCAAATGATTGACTAGATGAAGCAGATCCCATCTGTGGTCTGTAGAACTGGTGGGCGTGTCTTGTAGTCCTGTTTCATGGGAATTTTCTCTGCTGGAAAACCCTAAGGTGAAGTCAACACTGGAATCAGGACCTACTCTGGTATCACTCTGTGTCCATTTGCTCCATCTGCTTGGGGCTAGGTTCCCCCCATGGTAAAGCCATTTGGCTATGTGAGGAACATAAGCTGGGGCATAAAAATGTGATGTGTCCTGGTAGTTGGATAGAAGTGGAGGCAACTGGAGTGACCTTCTCAGCTCTGGTTTGAGGCAGGGCAGGTCTCAGGAGAGTCCTGTCCTGCTCCCTGAGAGCCTTATCACAAGCTGCTGCAGTTTACTGGTGGTTCAGGTAGGTGGATCTGGTCTGATTTTTTTTCAAAATGGTTTATTTGATCACTTTGCAGTGGCTTTTTCACTCATGGTCCTGCAAAAGGCTTGAAGTGGGTAAAGGCTACATGAAATTGCAAATGGTAGCACCTGGCTTTGAGGGGACCACCTCATACTTGAGTTCCCTCCAGTTNCTTGACTAGCTGCAAATGATTGACTAGATGAAGCAGATCCCATCTGTGGTCTGTAGAACTGGTGGGCGTGTCTTGTAGTCCTGTTTCATGGGAATTTTCTCTGCTGGAAAACCCTAAGGTGAAGTCAACACTGGAATCAGGACCTACTCTGGTATCACTCTGTGTCCATTTGCTCCATCTGCTTGGGGCTAGGTTCCCCCCATGGTAAAGCCATTTGGCTATGTGAGGAACATAAGCTGGGGCATAAAAATGTGATGTGTCCTGGTAGTTGGATAGAAGTGGAGGCAACTGGAGTGACCTCAGCTCTGGTTTGAGGCAGGGCAGGTCTCAGGAGAGTCCTGTCCTGCTCCCTGAGAGCCTTAGCACAAGTTGCTGCAGTTTACTGGTGGTTCAGGTAGGTGGATCTGGTCTGATTTTTTTCAAAATGGTTTATTTGATCACTTTGCAGTGGCTTTTTCACTCATGGTCCTGCAAAAGGCTTGAAGTGGGTAAAGGCTACATGAAATTGCAAATGGTAGCACCTGGCTTTGAGGGGACCACCTCATACTTGAGTTCCCTCCAGTTTGGTTGGAAAGAGAAATACAGATTTCATATATCCCAACATACTTGGGGTTGGGTTCTGGAAATGCAGTGATCTGTGGAGCTACTCGTGGATCCACCCTCCTGATGACCACGTCTGTGGTAGGGACTCTTCATGCAGGATACAAGGTCGTGCTGNGTGGAGGCATTTAAAGGCTGATCCTGGTTGCTGGAGTTCCACACAGCTCAGGATGCAATGAAGTAGTAAGCAAGCACAGATACAATGGCAGAACATCTTGTGCTATTCTTTTATCCATACAGCTCAAGACTAATGGGCCTTTGGACACAGAATAGCGAATCAGGATGGCACTTCGCCAAGCTTGACCATATTAGGTGAAGCCATAGGCTTTTGTCCTCTTTCACACAGTTGCTTCCCCCAGCACAGAAGGAGGGGGAGCAGGGGAACGTGTCTGGACAAACCAGGACATGTATAAGTCTATTTTGGCCTATTTAGGCCTGCCATGACACAGCCCTTACTGAAGCCTTGCTGTATTCATCAAGTGGCTTCTTCCTGAGAGGAGGGACCATCTCAAGTCAATGAATGTTGCTGAATTTGGGAGGCAGGTCCAGATCATTAGGAAAGCAGTGGGGTTTCTACTTCCCCACCATTCAGGACTCGGCAGTACACTGGTGCAAATGATGCATTACCAGGCAGGAGGTTTCAAGAATGTAAGATGTTCTTTGTATCCTTTGTTCCAATAGCCTGCCTTTTTAATGCCAGTCCAAATCAACTGAGCATATATTGGAGGGAGAGATGGAGTTTTTCCCAATTAACTCCAAGGGAGAGCTGTAGGGTGCTGCATTTGTGCATGTGTGACCTCTCCCTACAGGGGCTTGCTCCAATGAAGTGGAGTCAACAGAAGACGAGAAACAAAATAGTGTGAGGAAGCTGGACCCGATGATCTTAAAGGTCTTTTCCAACCAAAACAATTCTATGATTCCTTGAAACCAATGGCAGCACATTTACAAAAAGCCGATGGTCATAGATTCATAGAATGATTTGGGTTGGAAGGGACCTCAGAGATCATCTAGTTCCAACCCCCTGCCATGGGCAGGGATACCTTCTACTAGACCAGGTTGCTCAAGGCCTCATCCAACCCGGCCTTGAATGCCTCCAGGGAGGAGACATCCACAACCTTCCCAGGCAGCCTGCTCCAGTGTCTGGAGAAGACCAGGCAGTGTGTTTGAGACAGTGGTGTGACTAAAAGTGACAACCATGGGAAAAAGGAAATAAAAGATTTTTTTTTTAAAATATTGGCTGGTTTTTATGCCTGCAAATTAAGATTCTGCATCTGAATTAAACACCAGAGGAATGGAAGCTGTTGCAGGAAGAATCAGATGGTTTGATCAACCCTTATGCAGAAAGAGTGAATAAGGGATGTAAAACTAGGCATTTCCCCACTCCCTACCCCTTCACATGCATTTAATACTTCCTCGTGTGTTCCCTTCTAGTGTAGTGTGACCTTGAGCCTCTTCTGCTGTTGTTTTCCTTCCCCTGTTTTCCAGGTGGGTGATGTGGCTTATGGTCCTTAATTTGGTTTCCAGTGGACACAAGTTCCTTCAGAGTGATGGAGAAATGAGTACAGTTGCGTGTGCTGCTTGGTTTATGCTGCTAATTGCAGGCCAGTCAGCATGCTGCTGTTAACGCTCTGGCTGGGGACTCCGTTTGAAGTGTTAATTAGCAGCAATTAATAAGAAGTGAAAAATTAATACCCTATGTCAGCTTTTTTTTTTTTTTTTTGCTAGTTAGTTATATCAACACCAAGGCTCTGAGCTGTCTTGAAGCTTATGTTTGTACAAGACTTTGGTCTTGTCATCATGTAGTATTGGGAAAATACTTCAATGTTCTCCTACTCTAAATGGAGTTATTCTACTCCATACTCTAAATTAGTTATTCCCCCCAAAAGAAGATCACCTATAGCTTCTGATAGATCCATTTTTCTTGGGATATGGATGGTCTTGACACAACATTTCAAAAACCAGTAAGTTGTCCACAGCTTAAGCAAAAAGTACATTAAAATGGATTTCAACAGAGATGTTGATGACACTGCTGAATCTGGCCAAGAGATGCTACGTCACCTCGTTTTTATCAAAGTGGGCTCAAGCCCAGCCCCTGATGTGGGGTGGATCTCAGTCATGTTGTGGACAACTCAGGCAGGTTCCTGCAGGTTTTCCCATCCTTTTCCCATTTCTGATGGGAGATTCCCTGACCTAGCGGAGTGAGCCTTCCTCATGGATCTGGTGTCAGATTCAGGTCTCAGTTGCATAAGGAACATGTGAATAATGTCATCATCTGATTGGATAGCCTCAGCTTTTTACCAGCTTATCAGCATCATAACAGTGTCACAAGATTTAACAACACTACCAAGTAGCTTATATTTCTTCTTAGTATTTATATTGTTACTCCTGAGTTCTGTTTCATATNTGGAGGTATTCAAGGTCAGGTTGGAGGAGGCCTTGAGTGACCTGTACTAGTGGGAGGTGTCCCTGCCTATGGCAGGGGGTTGGAAGTAGATGATCTATGAGGTCACTTCCAACCTTACCATTCTATGATTCTATGATTAACTTACTGTGTTTAAATTGCTCTCTCTGTTTCCCTATGTTCTTGAAATATTTTTTTTTGTGATAAACCAAAATAACCTTCAGTCATTGGTCCTAGGCAAAAATGAAATCAGCTGAATACAGTCAAGGTTTATCTTCTGCTGACACCTCCCCTCCTCTCACATTTAACGAGCTTGATGTAAAATCTTGATACTCAGCCAATTTATTATTAATGATATTTATGGAAGTATTCTCTACCAAAGAAGAAGTGTTTTTTGACTTTCAGGAGACTGATTGCTTCTAGTTTCATAGTTAATTGAAACTTAATATACACTGGGGATGAGCGATAGATATGTTCTGAGGTTAGCTGCACTCAAAATACTCATAGTCTATAATACACCTAATTCATTAGCAAGTCTCATGTCAACAAAGAATGAAGATGAAGTGCTGTAGTGGCCATCACAGTGGGGAAGAGATCATTATTATTTGTGGAGTGCCCAAAGTATTCTAAGTGCTTTGCAAAGAGACCAAGAAGCATATTGCTCATAATTGGGTTAGACTCTCCTTTTTTAAAAATGCTTTTTCCCTTTCATTAGCATTTTCCTGCACCTTGAATACTGTGTTCAGTTTGGGGCTGCTCGCTACAGGAAGGACTTTGAGTTGCTGGAGTGTGTCCATTTAAGGGCAATGAAGCTGATGTAAAGCCTTAAACACAAGTCTTATGAGGAACTAAGGTTGTTTAGTCTTCAGAGGCTGAGGAGAGACCTCTTCCCCCTCTACAACTACCTCAAAGGAGGTTGGAGTGAGGTGGGGGGCAATCTTTTCTCACATGCAACAAGTGATGGGACAAGAGGAAATGGCCTGAGGTTGTGCCATGGGAGGTTTAGGTTGGATATCAGGAAAAAATTCCTCACATAAAGGATTATAAAGCACTTTAACAGAATGCTCAGTATTTAAAAGATGTGTAGATGTGGTGCTTAGGGACATGGCTGACATCCTTGAGGTCCCTTCCAACCTTACTGTTCTATGATTCTATGATTCTGTGGTTTAGTGGTTATGGCTTAGCAGTAGTGGTGGTGTTGTGAGCTCTGGGCAGCTGGTTGGACTTGATGATTTCAAAGGTCTCTTCCAACCTCAACTGTTCTATGGTTTCTTTGTGCTGTGGAACATAAATAGTTGATGGGGATTAAACTTTGCCCAAATAACTTTCAGCCGAGGGCTATATCACCTGCCTCTGTAATTTGCTTGTGAAACACCCACAGTGATGCTTGTGAAACACCCACAGTTTTAGTATGGTTTATTTGCAGTCATAGAATCAGAATCACCTAATGCTTTGGGTTGGAAGTGACCTTTAAAGGTCATAGAATCATAGAATGGTTAAGGTTGGAAGGGACCTCATAGATCATCTAGTTCCAACCCCCCTGCCATAGGCAGGGACACCTCCCTCTGGTACAGGTCACTCAAGGCCTCGTCCAACCTGGCCTTGAACACCTCCAGGGAGGGAGCAGCCACAACCTCCCCGGGCAACCTGTGGCAGTGTCTCACCACTCTCACTGTAAAGAACTTCCTCCTAACACCCAGTCTAAATGCCCCCTCTGCCAGTTTAAACCCATTGCCCCTTGTCCTGTCATTGCAAGACCTTGTAAATAGTCTATCCCTATCTAGTTTAACTCACCTGCAGTGAGCAAGGGAGTCTTCAACTACATTGTGTAGCTCAGAGCCCTGACAGGTCTGGCTTTGAATGTTTCCATGGATAGGATATTTACCGTCTCTCTGTGCAACCTGTGCCAGCGTTTCACCATGCTCAGAGTTCTTCCTATATCTGGTCTGAATCTCCCATCTTCTAATTTAAAACCATTACGCCTTGTTCTAAATGTCCTGAGGTCATTATGATGTTATTGTGATTGCTTAGCAGACAGTCCCACCAGGGTTCTGTTAGTGGATATCACACTTGCACTCCTCATCTTTTTTCAGTTCCTCTTATAACCACTCATGTCAGTCTGTTTCTTCCTCACAGTTTTCACTGGAACAGACTTAAAACCTGAGAATGAAAAATCTATGACGGAACACTCTCCCTCATTCTATTTTATAACCACCATACCTGCTCTTCCTGACTCTGCCTCTTGAGTAGTAAAAGTTGAACAAATCTCATAATATTTTTACATTCTTACTACCTCCTGCTTTGCCTGGTGGCTGTCAGTAAACTCGTTTTGTGACTTTTAGTCTCCTTTTTCTGGAGAATTTGGCATCAATGCTGCCACCATAGTCCCCTCTGTCATGCAGGTCTCAGAGGCATCGACTAATCGTCAAGACCAGTCCTCCAAATTGTGTATTCTAGACACACATTTCCCTACTGCCAGTCTTTGCTTTAGCAATCTTGTGAATAGCTGGTTCCCTCTGTGCCCATAACCCCAGCTCTTGGTTTCTCTTTGTCAGTCCTCCTTTGACAACTCACAATTCATGACAATCTCAGAGATTTTACTGAAAAACTCACACTGGAGTTTTTTTTAAATCTCCCCCTAAAGGTGTGTCTCTAGATATTCCTCATCTGATGCCTTACTGTACCTAGAAATATAGCTCTTATTTAAGCTGGTGTCTGATGGAAGGTCTAATTAGTCTATATTCCCTTTCTCATGTAATTTCTCACTTCTGTCTTTTTATTCCACATTTACTATGGCCATTCCTTCTAGAAGAATCTCTTCTGCCAACATAATCCAATTTACATCTGAGTTAATATTGGCTACCCTGCATAGTACTAACTGGTGGAGATACTTTAGGTCAGTCTTCATTCAAGAAGCAGTTTCAGCCAGCACTGTTTCATTAAGGTATCTTAATTTTGCGCACTGAACTTGTGTTTTCTGGAGTCTCTCCCATGTATCCTCCTTTCAGTGTGTTCTCCGTTTTGTTATCACAAATCTCCTCCTTCAGAAGTTTGAATATTTATGAAATGAAATCTCAATGTTAGTCATCAAAAAGTTGGACGTCATAGGCTGGACTTGCTTGAGGGTGGTGGAGTCGGTGTTTCCTTGGCAACTTTTTCTGGGATGAGTTTTGCCACCTTATGGGCTGGTCCTTCCCTTTGTGTTGGTGGTACAGGGAGCTGGACTGAACTTCAAGATGTGAATCCTGTGGGTTCTCTTTATTACCTCATTATCTTTTGTGTTGTTGCGACTTTGATATTATTGCCACTAAGAGAACATGCCCCTTGTTTTTGTTCGTCACCCAGCTTTAGCTTCAGATTGAAGGAGGGAACAGGACTGAAGGATTACAGTCAACATGGTGTGACGGTTTGAGAGTTCCCCACCCCGCCACACTTTGTAAAATCACCCAGACTAGGCTCAGCCAGCTGGAAGTTAAGAGATGAAGCTCTGTTTACAGCTCAGCACAATATACAAGCAGATAGATACACTATATACAGGAATATTTACAGAAATATACAAGGTAAAGGTAATACAGAAAACGCAACACCCCTCCCAGAAATCAGAGACCCCAGGAGGGGCTCCCAACCACCCTTCCGCCTTCTCCCCACCCCTACACCTTACCCCAAGGTTTGCCTTATGTGTAAGGGGAATTTTGAGGATTGGCCAGGGGAAATTAGAAGAAAAGTGGTTAGTGAAATTAATCGGCAGAAAGGAGAAGCCAGAAGCTGCTAGACAGCCCCAGACGCTAAGCCCGACTGACTTATCTTTGTTTTGAGTTCTTATTCATAAACATCACAACAAGCCTATGAGTGAAGTAGACATCACCATTGTTTTCCTTTCACAGCATGCAATATAATTCTCTCTATTAAAATATTCCAATTAGCCTTAAACCAGCGCACATGGGATAACTCAGCAACTGTTAGGAAAGGCTGCAGGACTGGGTTGGTGTAGGTAGAACAAATCAATCATTGTTTGTGTCTTTTGTTTTTTTTGTTTTGTTTTAGCTTGGCTCCAGACATTCTCTGCTGAAGGATGAATTAGGAAGGCAAAGCCTCTTCCTCTGAACCATGGAGACAAGGGCATCTTTCATTGCCACCATGCAAGAGACCCAGCATCTCTCCCCAGAGGAGGGTCAAAGCCCAGCTAATGGCAACATGGAGCAGTTTGATTCAGGTGAGCTCTCCTTCACTATCATGGGTTGTCTGCATTAGTACAACCCTCCCGGCTGATCACTGGTAGGGGTGTAGACAGCCATGTTGCTAGGGATGCATTTGGAATGATTGTAGAAGCTTCAAGATGTTTTCTGACCTGGACTGTGTTGCACGGTTGATGGGTTGGGAAGTTTAAGCACTTTTTCTTCTGGATCTCATCCATAGTATGTAGCAGCTGTGTAAAATGTAAACAGAAAGTAGTGGAAAGCCTTTCCCACGACATCACATTGTGTTCTTCCCAGTTTCCTTGTGCTTTTTTATTTTGTTGAAGCTTTACTATTTCATTAAATCCCCTTTCATTTCACCTGTGAATCTTTTATCTTTTTCCTGATCCCCTTTCTTTGCTTCTTCAGCAAAGCCTGGAAAAATTCTGTTTCTGGAGCCACAGGTTTTGGGTCTTTTCTCCTTTTCTTTTTTTTTTTTTTCCTTTTACCGTGTAGCCAAGCATCCTGGGAGGCTGTTAACAGATGAAGCAGTTGCATTTTTATAGTGTCAATGCAGGAGCACTTTAAAGCCATTGAGAGGCTCACAGATAATGACTTGTTGATTTTATTTGCCATGCTGGGCTTGTTTATACATCCTCTTACTGTAGGCTAGTCAGCCTTGACTCTTTCATCAAGAAAGAGCACTGGGCCTAAGTATCAGTAATTGGAAAGGGAGCTGATATGTAAAACAGCCCTAATGCCAAATACATCATCTCACAGGGTGCTCTATGAAATGTTGGCACCTGGGGCTTTGCAGCTTTCCATCCTAGCCAGGACTTTGTTCTTGGAGCGTATGACTCGAGGAGCAATAAACAGGTCAGCCTTGTGATAACCACTTCTCAAGAGGCCAGTCTTTGTTACCATATATTAAGAGACTTTGCTTTTCTCTGTCTGTCTTTTAATTGTGAGATCTCCAGGCAACTAAGAAGGTTGGGAAGAGGTCCTCTCTTCCTCAGCCATAGGTCTTTTCTGACAGGTGAGGAAATTTGTGCTCGCTCTTGTTGTGTGTGTGGATGGGGCTGGATGGTTTCATCCCTGTGCCATGTCGTCTCTGCTCTGGCTCTCCCTTTGCCAGACTTCTAGAAGGGATCAAAATCCATTAAAGAAACTAAAACCACTGAAGAGTCCATTCAGACTCATTGTGATAAAATGAAGCAAAATAAAACACTGACACCGTGATAAATGAGTACACTGACATTATTTTTACAGACCTTGTAAAAGTAATTTCCTGATAGACTCTGCAGATAAAATACTGTAGAGGAGTCAGAGTAGTGATGTGTCTAAGCAAAATCAACTGACAGGGAGGGAAGGCTGCAGCTCTCATGGTGCCAGGGTCTTGAAAACTCTCTTGTTACAGAATCATAGAATGGTNACACACAAAACTCAGGGTTGAGACTCAGAGTTTAATATAAAGTGAGATATCATAAGCACAATGCGTAATTACCTTAGCTAATAATCTAATTGATCTAAAAATACACTGCCTGGTTACCTTATCTAAGCCTATGTGCAGAAGCAGCACAGTAAAATACACAAAGAAAAAAGAAAGCATCCAACAGAAAACCAAAGCCAGCAGCTACTTGATTGCCACTCTTTCGGCCACCAAGCCTACAGAAAAGAGCCAACACCCAAGAACCCAGAACCCAGAAGTAGCAAACCAGAACAGGAAGTTTCCCATGTTGCAATCAACATCAAACCCTGTAATACTTTGCTCCAGTTAGCACTTTCATTTTTCAAGCTGGCATGACTGCAGCATGGTAGGAATGACTGCAGCAGGTTCAAACCAATCCATGACAGTCAGCCTGTCTGTTTTGTCTTGTGGTAGCGTAGGTCATAGATAATAAGATTATGAGGTACAGGAGGACTTGGTGCAACCATCACTAAGATTTGTGGTATTAACATTGTGTGCTGTTGGCAAATTCTGGCAAATTTTTCCACTCTGAAGACATTGCTCAGTGCAAGGGATGGAGGTTATATACTTACTTGCCTAAAAGTCTCTGATTCCACTGATGAAGGATGGAGAAAAGGAGATACTTACCTTGTCTCACTCAGCGAGTTAGACCAAAAAGAATTAAAACCAGAATATACAGAGAGCATCACAGGCTGAGGGAAGTGCCTCATGCTCTGGAGTGAAGCTATCTGAGCAGAAAAGCGCTCAAGACTGACCTGAGATGAACAGGAGATTTCCAGATATCCTGAAGTGAAGATGTCCTTTGGGTTGTTGAGCAGCCAAACCCAACACTGCAAATGCAGATGGATCCAGAAGCAGGCAGCAACCAGGCAGAAGTGATGCACTTTCAGGTTTTCAAGTCAGATGATTCTGACTTTTAGTGGGACAAGGGATTGGTTGTGCTCAGGGTCAAAAGTTTCTTAAACAGGAGAGTAATTTTAAGCCTGAGATGGATAACCATCTACCAGCCTTTGAAAGTTTATTTTAGAAGCTTAGCCTTTGAAATATCTGGACCTGGCTCTTCTTTAAAACATTAACTCCGAAGGGTTGCAGACATTAAAGGTTAAAAATTTCCCTGATCATCTAACTGCCTTTCTCCATTAGATGAGATGAGAGAAACTCTTCACAATTGTTGTACCAAGTTCCTATCTTCTGGTTAACCTGTGGCTTATTTCTCAGTCAGGAATGAACAAACCTCTCATTTTGGGTCAGATATCTCATGTAGAGGCAGCTTGTATGTCTGGAGGCTTTTTTTTTAGTAATTGCAAGAAACAAAATAAACCCCATCCCTCATTCAACATTGAATTTGTGTATTTTCAGGTAACCATAAGGTTGGATTATTTCTTGTCTCGCCAAGCTGGAAAGTCATCTGATAGCCACTGTATCATGGGAGTAAATGTCAATTTACATCTTCATATTTAAGCAGTTTGTGTTTAGGGCAAGGAATCAGACCTCAGACTTGATGCAGCAGTGTGCAAAGCATTTAACAGCATTGACATGTCAGTGCTTCTCTTTGAATTCCTAAACAAATCTTTATCCTTCACTAGCCGTGTCTCAAAAACCCTCTTCTGTTCCACTTTTTTCCCCTTGCCTGGGTATGTCTGGCTCCATAGGCAGCAAATAGACTCTCTATCTTCCCCTTTTAATAATAAGAGATTCCCATTGCACAACATGATTTTCTGGTCCTGAAAACTGGAGACCTGTAGCAATAATTGCAATAAATTAACCCTGCCGTTTTCTTCATAAAACTGTCTGGGGAGACTGCTTAATTCAGTTTGTCATGAGTCACTTTAATTACATCATGACCATGCTGATGAATGCTTGGGCAGGTAAAGGTCTTGTAGCGCTTGCCTGATAGATGCTTATTGCAAGGAGCTCATTGCTAGACCGTAAATATTTTTGCTCTGGGGATGAAACTGGGTTTGCAAGATTGCTTGGGAACAAAATGAAAACAATCAGATTTGGCTGGTCTTTCTGTAAGTGAAAGAAGATTTATTTTTAATTATTGCTCTGTGTGTTTCAGTGATGGTTTGAGGCCTTGGCTCTGCTCTACTCGGTGGGGTTATAAAAGAAAATAAAGAGTAGTAATGTCAAGTCCTTCAGGGCTTGAGCAGCTCTGCTATGAGGACAGGCTGAGAGAGTTGGGGCTCTGCAGCCTGGAGAAGAGAAGGCTTCCAGGAGACCTTAGAGTAGCCTTCCAGTATCTGAAGGGGGCCTACAGGAAGGCTGGGGAGGGACTATTGACAAGGTCTTGCAATGACAAGACAAGGGGCAATGGGTTTAAACTGGCAGAGGGGAGATTTAGACTGGATGTTAGGAGGAAGTTCTTTCCAGTGAGGGTGGTGAGGCACTGGCACAGGTTACCCAAGGAGGTTGTGGCTGCTCCCTCCCTGGAGGTGTTCAAGGTCAGGTTGGAGGAGGCCTTNCATTCTATGATTCTATGATTGTAGGGAAGGATTTTTCAGGGCAATGGTGTGATTGAGGGAGGCATGATGCAGGGCCCCAAATCTGTGACAGGCTGAGAGAATTGGGCTTGTTCAGCCTGGAAAAGAGAAGGCTCCAGGAAACCTTCCTGTGGCCTTTCAGTACTTAAAAGGAGTCTATAAGAAAGATGAGGCAGTATTTTTAGCAGGGCCTTAAAGCCATCTCAAGGTAGGATGGTTTAATACTAGAAGTTGGGAGATTCACAGCAGATATAAAGAAGAAATTTTTTATACTGAGGGTGGTGAAACTCTGTTGCAGGTTGCCCAGACTGGCAATAGAAAGCCCCATCCCTGAAAATGTTCCAGGTCAGGTTGGATGGTGCTCTGAGCAACCTCATCTAGTTGAAGGTGTTCCTGTTCACTGAAGGGGAATTGGACTAGATGATCTTTAAAGGTTTTTTCCAACCCCAACAGTTCTGAGATCCTGATTCTATGAAATCTGAAATGGACCAAAGACAAATGCAGGGAGTAAGGTGGTAGTAATGTTCTGGTGAGGGATGCTGGGGGATTTGGGGGAAAGCTGCTATAATCTTTGGGAAGACATGGGGAACTTGCCTGAGATTTCTGGGTGGAGAGATGCTGATGAAGCAGAGAAAGGGTGGCAGAACTGGAAAAGGGACTCCCCAGACCCCAGGGTTGGGGTGCTTGCTCTACACACTGCTCAGCCAACAGAAGCAACTTCTCTTGGATGCTGCTGTAACTAACAGTTCTGGATGAGCTGCTTTTGGGCCATGAGCAAGGCCATTGCATCCCTGCGAGAGTGTAGATAGACAGGTAGCCGCCCCCTTTACAGCAAGAGAGTCACCAAATACAGATTAAAAGAGCACAGGTGCCTGTTGCAGTGTGATGTCTTATTCCCCCACTGCCACAAAGGCAGAGTAATTTCTGGTCTCAAAATGTTGGTTTCCCTTGTGTTGATGTTTATACTGGTTGCTATTCTCATCCTAAGCTCTTCAACACAACTTTTGGCCTTTTTGGATGTGTTTTATGCTGTCTTTCTTTTTTTTTTTCCCATTTAATTTTTATTATTTTTTTTTTCCCCTTTGAACAGATGATGGCTCCAGTATTGAGGACACAGACTTCAACTGGGATGAGTTCCTGGAGGAAACAGGAGCGAGTGCTGCTCCCCACACCTCCTTCAAACACGTATGTGCTTCACCTGAGCCTTGCAAGCATTGCACATGTTCCTCCTTCCGGTTTTTGGGGGGTCCCCGGAGAACTGAAGTGGGATCTGACCATTCTGGAGAGAAATTGTCCCTCCATGCATGCAGCAACCTGTCTAGAAATGGCCTCCATCTGGTGTTAGGGGAACCTGGTGTGCTTGCATTACCTGCAGTCACAGCTCAGAGCACTGTGTATGCCTTGTCCTCTGCATTGGGGTCAGATTTTTCATTTTTGAGGACTTAAATTTTCTTGTTTTGCTTATAATGCACTCTGATTGTTTTGTTTTCCTCCTCTTAATCTGTGTTTTTTTTTTTTTTTTTTTTATAAACCTCTCTTCATTGCTGTCTATCCCAACCTGTAGAATTTCATCTCACAAGAGTACTTTATTTCTCCCAAGTTGTCCTCTTAATGCATAATTTACTGACTAGCAGGGTCACTCAACACTAGAGCCAAGTATGGCCCATAAGAAACCATCTTTCAACCTTCAGCATGGAGATGCTGTCTCAGGAGCATGAGAACAAAGTACTTGGGTAGGTGATACTCTTCCTGAGCGAATGTGGCTCGTACAGACAGCTATGGTTGTGACAGGATGGTCTGTGGCTCTGGTTCATGTAAGTGCAAGTAGCATTTAAAATATCTGAAATACTGACTGATGAAGATCTAAGTATGTTTTGAAGAAGGGACTCTATCCAAACAAAGCCTATCACAGCCATGGATGTTGTTGTTTGGGACCTGCTTCTCCAGCAGTTGTTTAACCTCTTCTGTTCAGCTCCATGTATTTGATGTCACATGAAGACATGGGATGGAAATGAAGCTGATGTATGAGTTCGTCATAGTCAGGGGCACACACGTGTGGCCATATTGGTAGCTTTTACCAGGATATATTTTGTCTTTCAACCATAAAACTGCTGTCAGATGTTAGGGCCTACTGGGATGGTGTTGTAATGCCTTCATCTGTGTCAAGCCACAAGTCATGGTGGTTCTCTGTCCTCAGCTACATGTCTCATGAGGACAGTGCTGCTTATGCTCCTACCTGACCCATCAGATGTAGGTAGCAGACTGTTCTGTTACAGCTGCTCATCTGTTGTGTTGGCTCTTCTCCCAGCTTCACTTGGATAATCTATGTGCTTTGGAGGATGTGGATATCTTTGGCAGTAGCAAAGTGTTTTGGCTGTGATGCTCTGGGTTGTCTTTCACTGAGTTTGTTTACTGGTAGAGATGCCCTTTGGGAGCAGTGTAGTTGTGCTGCAGTGAGAAATCTTCCTGAAGAACCTGTTGCTACTCTAAGAGAAGACTTATATTTGGATCACCGCTGTCATGGCTTTAAACCATCTTTGTCTCCAGGTGATTTCTTGGATTACTTTGAAGGGGCAAGGAGCTGCAGTGATGAAAAACCTCTTTTCCATCTACATCTGAAAAAAAAATCAGTCCTTCATGCCCTATTTTGTTTCCATTTTAATAGCAGTGAAGTGTTGGAGGGTGAAGGACTGTAATTCTTTACACAGGTGAATTAAAAGACAGCATTCATTGTCACGTTTTTCTGGGGTGGGTATCTTGCCCCAGGTTTCTGATCTGGGCCTGAAACCCAAGACCAGCTCTGAGTGATCTGGTGCTGAGAGAGTGAATCGATTGAAGCTTCAGCTGCTGGGTATAGATTTAGTAGAAACACTCTCCTTGGTCAGCCTGGTGTAGCATTCAGTCTTTGGTGCTTGTCAAGCCTCAAGAGGTGCTTCAGTGTTGTCGTATGACTGACTGTTGTAGTTGGATTTAACTCCTAGAGGTCCCTTGTACCTGCTTTTCTACCTTTCATGTGTCCTGTGATTTGCCTGATGAAGCACTGTGGTGGGAAATGCAACTTTACTTGAGCTATGCCTCCTTTTCTCAGGCATTAGTGAGATTTGTAACACTAAGATGGGTACCAGTTCTCTCTCAGATGTGGTGCAGGTGAGGTTGCTGCTGGAGGGCCTCTAGAATATTCAGGAGCTTGTATAATGGGGTGTATGCCAGTGAAGCAGGAATGGTCTTGCACAGGCAGCTCGTGAAGAAGGTGATTTGATTAAGGAGCCCACTCACCTTATGTCCTAACTCAGACCTACTTTTTAAGGGCAGCATTATCCCGCTTCTCTGGGAAGGGGGGTCTCCTGCAAAGAAGAAAAGGTAACACTGTGCTTTTCTCATTCTGTAAGGTTGAAATCAGCCTTCAAAGCAGCTTCCAGCCAGGGATGAAATTAGAAGTGGCCAACAAGAGCAATCCGGACACATACTGGGTGGCTACGATCATTACAACATGTGGACAGCTCTTACTGCTTCGTTACTGTGGCTATGGAGATGACCGCAGGGCAGATTTCTGGTGTGATGTGATGACAGCAGATCTTCACCCAGTTGGCTGGTGTACACAGAATAACAAGGTCCTGATGCCTCCAGATGGTGAGTTCTGTGTGTTTTGTTAGGGTCATGCTCCAGTATTGGTCTGGTAGTTAAACTCCAGACTTGCACTCAATCTGGAATGAGTACTCCAGATCCTCAACTGGTGTTGGCAGATGCAGTCAGGGTCAGGTCCTCATGAGTCAGTGGGGGGATTCAGTTTGCCAGTCAGCTTCTAGCTAAGACCTTTTTTGCTCTAAATGGTAACAGCAGAAGGGGCTTCTGCAGGAAGCCGTTTTAACAAGGAAACTTACTGCTAAGTTGTAAAGCTGTAATTTTCAGTTAGAGAAGAAAGTTGTCCCATTCTTGTAGGAAGGAAAGGTGAAATTCAGAGCAAGAATGAAATAGAATAATCAATATCAGTTTGGATGTAACCAAAATCAGAAGCTGACTGTACACTGAAGTGTTTTGCCCTGAAAGTTTAAAGCCTTCCAGGGCCTTGCAGTTTTGATTTCCAATGGTGGAGACACATAATTAAAGATAGCAAAATTTGATCATCATAGGGCAGGGCATGTCCTTCTTAACAGCTCCTAGGTACACAAACGCTGAATGCAAGAGCTGTGAGTTACTGAGTGGCCCATGTGGAACAGTTTGTTAATATCACAATTTGATCCCCAGGATCTAAGAAAAGTGGGATTTTTTTGGCTGTATACATGAAGACAACAGCTGTGTATCCTTATTGCTATGTAGCTCCAGGGAGAAGTGTACTTGTCATTCTTACTCATATATATTCCTACCATTATCCTATTTATTGTGGATCAAGAGAAGAAGGGGTGAATGTTTAGCCTGCAGCTTGTGCACTTATTTAAGGAAAGTCTTACTTAAATTTTCTGCTGCCAAAATTATTCTTTTACTTTGTTATATGTAGCTATTGAAAAAAGAATATGTGCCAGCTGTGTGCCATGTGTGACTTTCTCTGTTGTGGGTGTTGCCTGATTTCTGACTGAAGTGAGCTGTAGGTGTGGTCTTTGAATCAGAGCTGACATCCTTGCCTTCTTGATGCCAAACTCTAAGAACCTTATCTTTTTGTTCTCATCTGTGTATTTTGAATTAACAGGATTGATTGCTTGAAAAAAAAATACTCAAAAGACAAATGTGTGAGACATTTATTGGCTTAGCTCTAGTAAATCAAGCTGATATGAGAGGAGATAGATACTTTATTGGTTTCTTAAACTACCTTTTATTATGTGGATTATAATCAGTTTTACCAGAAGGGTGTACAGTGCCATAAACTAAATCTCACTGTGTAAGAGTCAAGGGGTAAGAGATCTTGTTGGCTGTTGTAACAGAAAATAATGTTTGTCTTGTAACCAGAGGCAAATGCCTTTCATGGAAATGTCAGAATTCCCTCTTTGGGTTGTGGCTACTTGGTGGGAACTGTCTTGCTTGAATGGAAATGCACAGTGTACCATGTCTCCTTTCTTTTCTGGCTGTGTGATGTAACTATGTACCAGGGTCTTAAATTTGAGCAACTGCCCTGTGTTTTTGTTTTGTTTTCCCACTTCCTTTATTCAGAAAGAATAATTTAAATACAGAGATTGCAATTTTTAAAGAGACTTAAATGTTTAAAAGCATGAGATTTATTTTTGGAATGAGACATAAAATGCCCAGGAGAATTTGATCCTTCAAGACTTCTCTCATTTGGAAAGAGAGAGGTCTTAAGTATGCTCCTAAGTCAGAGGTCCTCTGGATGTTTGCCTCCAGGGTTCAGCCTGTCATCAAAAGTGGGTTTTCAAAAGACTGTAGCTCCCAGTGGAACACCGCCAGGTAGATGCTGAATTTTCAGCAGTGCTCCTTGCCTTCCACAGGGAGAACTGAGTTCTCAACAGGTTGCCCAGAGAAGTTGTGTTCACGGCCAGGGTTGGATGGAGCTTTGAGCAACTTTATCTAGTGGAAGGTGTCCCTGGCCGTGGCAGTAAAGCTGGAAGTTGGTGATCTTTAAGGTCCCTTCCAGCTCAAACCATTCTATGATTCTATGACCATCTTTCAAAAATAGCTTGTGAATACTGGACTTAATATATACAGATGTATATATACAGATGTCTGGAGTTTGCCTTGTGCTTAATTGCTGGTCAGTGAATGTATCTTAATGAGCCAAACTTCATTGCATTGCAGAGTTTTAGCTGGTAGAGCCTGAAGGATCAGACTTTGCCTTGGTGTTGGAGGAAGTTGGGGTTGTTCAGCCTGGAGAAGAGAGGGCTCCAGGGAGACTTTATAATGATCTTTCTGTGCTTAAAGAGGGCCTATAAGAAAGATGGGGACAATTATTTTTTTTTTAGAAGAAGGCCCTGTTACAACAGGACAAGGAGTGATTGTTTTAAACTAAAAGAAAGCAGATTCAGACTAGATCTAGGGAGGACATTTTTCACACTCAGAGTGGTGAAACACTGGCTCAGATTGCCCAGAGAGGTGGTAGCAGCCCCATCCCTTCAAATGTTCCAGGTCAGGTTAGATGGGACTCTTGAGCAACCAGATCTAGTTAATGATGTCCCTGCTCAATGTGTGTGGGGAGTTGGACTAGATGACCTTTAAAGGTCCCTTCCAACCCCAAGTATTCTATGACTCCAGAGTGATGCTCTCTATGAACTCTGTGGAGATTGGTATATTTTTTCCTTTTTTTTTTTTTTTTCTTTTCCTTTTTATCATTGCTTGCTCTCTTGTTGCCAAACCTTTGGAAGAAATGAAAGACAGCTTCAAATTGCATGGACCTGACGCTGCCCATTTTGTTTTTAATGAGGATATCTGTTGGCAAGACCATGCAGACAGCAGGGCCAAGGCCAATTACCTGTCATTAGTGTTTGATCTTAATTAGGAGCTGAAGATTTTAGTTAAAAAGCAGATCGGCTAAGAAGGACTTAATGGGCAAAATACCAGCCCTGGGACAATGCTCTGGTTCTGCTTATGAATCAGATCAAACTGATCAGCACTCATCTTATAAAGGTGATGCCAGAGAAGAATGGTACAGAGCGATAGGATGAAGAACTTCATTAGGAGGGAGATGTGCGAAAAATGGGCCAGTTCAGTTTAGCAAATCAATAGAGCTTGATTTATTGCTCGGCACACACAGAGCCTTTAAGAGGGCAGCTGCCAAATAATTAGTTTATGATCCCAACAGTAGGAAGTCATTTAATTTACAGATGATGACATGATTATTTGTTGGGTGACGGTGGTATTGCGTCATGGTGCCTGTGAGTATAAGGCCGTGTTTTGTCCTCCCGTGACATTGTGGTGCAGTGCACTGGAATGGGACAGCTCAAGCCAAATACTTGAGTTTCAATGAAATGTACTGGCTTATGAAAGGATGGTGTGAGTGTATGTGCCTTGGAGCTTCACCCTCCACCCCCTCATTCCCTGCAGGAAATCAAAGGAGTAGAATTGTAGTTACTTCAAGCTTTGCCATTAATTATATTTTTCTCATTACAAATCGGTGTGTAATTTGAATTGCAAACTCAACTATCCTGGCAGAATAGATCTGTTTACCATTCAAAGTAAAATGAAAATTATTTAAATTAGTTAATATAGAACTCATTTGAATGAATTGGATGTTTATTCATGAACTAGCTGAGGCAAGTGTGAAGCTGTCCTTATGGTCTGTAGCTTTGGCATTGATCAGCTCTAAAGTCACGTCCTGGGACAGAGATTTCTGTTTTATTGCATATTAACTGTGGTGTAGTCTAGTAAGTAGATGCTGCCTGATGTAGCTGAGTGTGAAATTTTCATCCCTTCTGACAAGGCCCCTCAGCAATTGTAATTCATATGAGGAAGGCTGACCTGCTTCAAAGTTCCATGACTCTGTTAAGGCTGTGGTGGTATAGCAGGATTTGTTTTTTGCATTGTGGAGAAGGCATGTAACATTGCCAATTGGTTAATTAAATTTCCCTACTATTTTGGCCTGCATGGAAACAGGGACAGGCTTTATCATAGAATCATAGAGTGACTTGAATGGGCAGGGACCTTAAAGATCATTTAGTCCCACCCCCTGAGCTGTGGACAGGAAGGTCATCAACTAGACGGGGATGGTCAAGGGCCACTCCAACCTGGTTTTAAATGCTTCCAGGGATGAGGTGTCAACAGCTTCTCTGGGTGTGCTGGTTTGAGGCTAATTGGAATATTTTAATGGAGAAAATTATACTATAGGCTGTGAAAAGGAAACAGTGGTGATGTCTACTTCACTCATAGGCTTGCTGAGATGGATAAGAAAAGAATAAAAAGCAAAGATAAGACACTCGGGCACAGACGCTCTCAGGCTGTGTAGCTTCTGGCCTTCTCTCTGCCAAGTAACCTCACTAACCACTTTCCTTCTAACTCCCCTGGCTGATCCTCCAAACTCACCTTGCGCGTAAGGCAAACCTTGGGGTAAGGTATAGGGGTGGGGAGAAGGTGGAAGGGTGGTTGGAAGCCCCTCCTGGGGTCTCTGATTTCTGGGAGGGGTGTTGTGTTTCTGTATTACCTTTAACTTGTATATTTCTGTAAATATTCCTGTATATTGTGTATATATCTGCTGGTAAGTTGTGCTGAGCTGTAAATAGAGCTTCAGTCTTGAACTTCCAGCTGGCTGAGTCTAGTCTGGGTCATTTTACAAAGTGTGGGAGAGTGGGGAACTCCCAAACCATCACACTGGGCAACCTCTTCCAGTGTTTCACCACTCTCATAGTAAAGAATTCCTTCTTTATGTCTAATCTAAATCTACCCTACTCTAGTTTAAAACCCTTGCACCTTGTCCTATCACATGCCCTTTTAAAAAGTTCTCCTATGTCTTATCCTCTTATGGCCTTTATCCCCTCCAGTGAGGGGGATGTTGTCCTACTCAGCACAGAGCCAGTGTGGTTTTTCAACATTCTCTGTCCCTTGGGATGCTTTATCCACCGAGCATTAAAAACTGAAGTCGAACTAAACTTTCCATTATAGCAATTCCTTTAAGTGTGAAAGAAAAAAGGCCTTTTGCCTTCTTTAGCCTGTTATTTCCATGTGCTGTTTTCCTTTGTTGATGACAGTTGGGTTCATGAACACATTTACTATCGGGTAGAAGAGCAGCGTGGAGAACCTGACAAGCGTAGTAGCTAAATTATGCATTGTGAACCACGCGGAGAGCAGGAGCGTCTTTTGATTGACACTTGGGTGTTTTTGTACAGATTGCAGATTTACAGCTGAGCCAACAGAGCTGAATCTCTCCTG
The DNA here is from genome assembly GCA_013399055.1 of Ramphastos sulfuratus. Lineage (NCBI taxonomy): Eukaryota > Metazoa > Chordata > Aves > Piciformes > Ramphastidae > Ramphastos > Ramphastos sulfuratus. The sequence continues at coordinate 140,421 of WBNM01013504.1, read as the reverse complement.
GCACTATCTTAATGCATTCTGGGATGTGCTAAAGACACTGGAGGACAAGATTATTGTGTACACTTGTAATTGCCGCAATGGTTCTGCTTTAATGTTATTGACAGATGGAAATTCAAATAGGGCATTTCTTTGTGCAGAGCCATGCAGTCAGCTTGAGTTCTGCTTGCTGTGTAAACCAGGAGATGGAGGAGACTGGAGAGGTAAAGAAATACAGTGGGGAGAGAACCAGGTCTATATTCTGGCTTTACAATCATAGAATCATAGAATGGTTTGAGTTGGAAGGGACCTTTAAGATCGTCTAGTTCCAATCTCCCTGCCATGGGCAGGGACACCTCCCACTAAATCAGTTTGCTCAAAACCTTACCCAGCCTGGTCTTAAACACTTCCAGGGATGAGATGTCCACAACTTCTCTGGGCAACCCACTCCAGTGTCTCACCACCTTCATAATATAGAACTTCTTCCAAATGTCCTATCTAAATCTACTCTGCTGTAGTTTAAAAACATGAACTGGTACAGATGGGAAAAACCTCTGAGAACCACCTTTTGGTCAAGCTTTGGAACAAGCTGCCCAGGGAAATAGAAGAGTTGTCATCCCTGGGGATGTTCAAAAAGACATGGCACTCTGGGACATGGTTTAGTGAGCATGATCACAGAATGCCAGGTTAGAAGGGACCCAAAGGATCTTCTGGTCCAACCTTTCTGGGCAATAGTACAGTTTGAATGAGATGGCCCAGCACCCTGTCAATGCCTGCCACCTTAAGCTGAGACTTAAAACTGTCCAGTTTAGGGGAATCCACTACTTCTCTTGTGAGGTAATTCCAATGTCTAACTGTTCTGATGGTGAAAAATTGTCTTCTGGATGTTGTTGGGTTGACAGCTAGACCCGATGATCTTAGAGGTGTTTTCCAGCCTTAATGATTTTGTGATTCTTTGCCTGGGTTTGGTAATCAAGATAATCAATAGTACTGTGATTATGCAGGAAAGCAGCCTTTGCCTCTTTGTTACATCAATATATGTAGTTTTAAAGCTGAAAAGCCTGATCCTGGCATGAAGTGAGTTCCTCTTGAATGTTTGTGAGCTTCTTCAAGTGAAATACGACAATAAGATCGGTGGACATAAAACATTTTGCCTTCCCAGACTGTCTGTGAACGTCATCATCTGGTCACTCTTTGAAGTGGGTTTTTGTTTCACTTAGGCTGGATTAACTTTTATCTTAGATTCAGGCCAGAGGAGGGAAATTTCACTCCTATTCCAAGTGCTGGGTTTAATTCTGGACAGGGTATGGATGGAAAAGGAGATAAAATTTGTGACACAGCAAATTGGTTTAATGTCAAGTAACTGATTTTTCTCTGTGTGTGTGTGTTTGGGGTTTTTTTTAATTTTATTTTTAGTTTAACCCTTATCTGAACCTACTGAGATCACTAATACGAGGGAAAAGTGGATTTGGTTGTCTATATAAAAACATAGGCCATGAGGTCTCACCAGCTTCTTTGTAGACAACAGGTCTTGACTGTGTTGCACAGCTGATTTGTGTGCAAGATGTCAGATAGACAAAAGGAAGGGAGAGGTTAGTTTTGAGCCATTTTCCCCATTTTTTTAGTGCTCAGGTGAAATCACTGCTGGATGTATTGGTTAAAACAGATGCTGTGGCTGGACTACAGCAGGAAGTTGTGGGTTTGAGAAAAATGGAGTGCGGGCATGGAAATGGGACCAGTAATGGGGAGAAGAAGACCAAAGAGATGAGCAAACCTGAGTTCACTACTTTCTGCTTGTGGGATGGATTTGGCAAACCTTGAGCTCACTACTTTCTGCTCCTGGTACTGATTTGGTGTCATTCAAGACTTTCTGGGTATGCAGGAAGCTTTTTTGAGGGGCACAGCTGCAGGTGCTGGTGGTGATGTGGCCCATACGCTTGCCTTTCAGCATCATTCTTGGAGGTCACTTCTGTCTACAATACTTGTCCAAAGGTTCATCAGAGAAATTGTTTCTGAAAAAAGCTGAGGGCCTCCAGACCTGCTCTCTCAGGAAAAGTGATCATGGAAATAAAACTTAAACTACGCCTGCAGGTCTGTGGTAACAGTGCAGGTAAAAGGATCAGAGGGGCACAGTGGACTTCTCCTTTTATCTTTGTGAGAAGTTGTCTCACCTCCACCAACTTACCTGAGATGAGTTTGCTTTTCTGATGGAATAATTCAGAGTAGATCTGACTGGTTTAGCTCTTTCATTGAAGGCTCACCTGAAATATTACTTCCTAAGAGCTTGAGGCTGGAGAAAATCAGTAGGCATTCAGCGAGTTTATGCTATTTTACATCAGCTAAGAACTGGGCCCTTGAGCCAAGTAAAATGAAACTCGGAAATCTTCTTTGGCAGGTTGTACTGTCAAAGTCTGTGGCTATTCCTAAAGTACCATATAGTTGCTCTTTATTTTTTTCTTCTTTGCCCCCTACCCTTATCCTCCTATTCCATCAACCCCAATTTTAGACTAACCTAATGCAAACAGATTGCAGGATTTCTTTTTTGTAAATACTGCAAATGACTCCTGGTACAGCGTTTCGTGTGTGCTTTTCAAGTCGACTTTAGCAGGCTATTAATTATGCAGGGGTGACGTTAGCATAAATAACTATTCAGCAAATAAATGTCAATTAAATATTCTATTAACATAGCAGGCAGCTTTATGCATTGGCGTAGAACATTTAGCAGATTATACTTAACGAGCATATAAAAAAATAGCAAATTTTTCTCTTTGCTTTCCTGATGATGGCAGAGAGGAAGTAAAAATAATGCCAGCTTTGGCTGTAGAGCCTGGGGTGTTTGAACTGAGATTTGTCCCTGGTAGAAGCCATATTAGTTGACTCTGTCTCTTGGGAGCTTGCAGCAGCTGGAAATCACTGAAGCGTATCATGGTTTGGCATCAGCCTGCCAGCCCCATGCAGACTTGCTCCCAAGAAGAACATATTTTCACTACAGCACCCACAGTTGGTTTTTTTTTTTTTCCTTCCTTTCCTTGTCATGACTCAGATCACTGAGTCTGGGTTATGAAAATTCAAAAGTTAGCCTATTGCTTGTGTGGCATCTGGATAACGTTGTATTGATAGGGAAAATGGTCTGTTCCCTATTGTGTGAAACTGCAGATCTTTCACGTGTGGTGCTGGCTTTAGTTACTTTCAGAAGACTTCATGTTGCCAAGCGAGGCCCTTTTGGGGTAAACTAAGTGTGACAGGCCTCCACGTGTCTTTTGTGCTACTGTGCAAACATGGCAAAGCCTGGCCAGTGGGGCAGGATTTGCAAAAGATTTGAGTTGTAGACTTTATCAAACGCAGAGGTTTTTGAGCATCTCTAGGTCTGCTGGGCTTGAGGTCAGCTTTTTCTTTTGATTTTCCTTTTAATGTAGTTTTTCAGGTCTAGAGGCACAATTGCAAAGAACCTTGCGGGGGTGAGAAGCTGGCAGGTTTGTAAGGTGGCCTTAGAGTAAATGATTTATCCTGGGGTTTCTGTTGCGTAGCTTGGACAAAGAAACACTGTGTGCATGTGCGCTGCTCTGGCTATAGCTGGGACCTCCATGAGTGATGGAAGTGATTAGAGGGGAAATCAATGCTCTGGTAAACATCAGGTCTTTTGTTATTTTTCTGGTCCTCAAGGATTGCATCCACCATGAGCCTCCCAGTCTTGGCACTCTGCAATGACTCCATGGTTTAGGTAAGTGGTGATGGGGTACCAAGATTTCCCTTGGAGTGAAGCCTTATTAATTGGGGTCACTTAGTGCCTCCCTATTGAAATTTTGATGGAACTGACTTAAAAAAAAATGTTTTTCCCCTTCATCAAAGTCATAAATGCAAGGCCTATGCTTGTTAATATTTTCCTTTGGAAAAAAAGTAATTTTTGTTCCCTTCAAACGTTAGAAAAGTTGTTTCTGGGATTAAATGCCCAAAAATGTTACCTTGCATTCCAGCAGTGCCTTAGGAGTTTCATATGTGGGTGCTGGCCCTTCCTTGCACTTTTACCTGGGTGAGACTTTTTCTCATGAGGGTCTAGGCTCTTCTTGAGCATCATCATGAGAGGTCATCTTCTCCGTGCCCCACAAGGTAGTTTTGTGCCTAGCCCTTGTTGAGGATCAGGAATTTGAAAAACCAAAGCCATACAAGATGGTTTAGGCTCTCAGTTCAGGGGAAAAAAAAAAAAAAAGGCAAAGCCCAATGCTTGCACATGAAATAGGCTCTGTTTATTAAAAGCTAGAAAAGAACACACTTTAATCAAAACCCAATTTTCCAGTTAGAAACCATTTCAGCAGAAACACACCCAGCAAGCCTAGTTTCCAGGGACAACGATATCTGCTTATTCTATATTTATATTTATTTATTCTCAGAAACAAATGGAACAAGGGAAACAAGAACAGAGCTAATCAGACAGCCTGGGGTCCAATGAGGCAGAGATGCACACAGTGATCATGGCCACCAAAACTGCAGTGGGACCCTGCAGTGCACCTAAATTGCCTACTCAGCATCCTTTTTGGGGTGCTTTTGTTTGCTTGGTTTTGTTTTGGTTTTAACTGCTCAGCTTTATTTAAGGAAATTTTGGGCTGTACCCAGATGAGATATCAGTGCAATTTCTCAGAGGTGATTATTTCACTAATTAAATTGTCCCATCACAGTTCCTAATACAAATAATGGATTTTTGCATGGTTATGGGTGGAAAGTACTTTAATTATAACTTATTGTCATTCCTGGACTGGACTGAGCTGCGTAGTGAAACAATATTACATAGTTCTACAGCTGACACTGAGGATCATACAGCACTGTTTGTGCTAGTGTGTTATTAACCCACCTTGGACCATGGGCTTAATTTGTAGGCTGGCTGACAGCCAAAGAAGAGTTCAAGAAGGGGTTTCACCAGTGGAGTGAGGCTTGACAGCAATTAACTCAGACATACCAATACTGAAATGAATGCACTTTATGACTTTTTTTTCCTTGCTTAGGGGGAATTTTCTGTCCTGACTTGTTTCCATGTTGTTCTACTGGTGCATGGTGCCTTCCTCCATAAATGGCTTTGTTGCCATTTCCATAGCAGCAACATTGTGAGCAGTCATATGGTTTGCAGCATTGTAAAAAGTCAATTTTGAGTGATACAGGAAAGGCTGAACGGTTTTAACTTGGTCTAGTTCTGGGCTTGCCAGTTCAAGACAGACAAGGAACTCCTGGAGAGAATCCAGTGGAGGCTACAAAGACACTAAGGGGACTGGCATATCTCTTTGAGACCTGGGACTGTTCAGCCTGGAGAAGAGCAGACCAAAAGAGGATCTTATCAATGCTGACTGATATCTAAAGGGTGGGTGTCAAGAAGGTGGAGCTAGACTTTTTTCAGTGGTGCCAAGTGACAGGACAAAGGTCAACAAACACAAACTGGAACACAGGAAGCTCCACATAAACTTAAGTAGAAACTCTTTGTGGTGTCACAGCACTAGACACAGCACTACCTAGACAGACCTGCCTGGATGTGATCCTGTTCAACCTGCTCTGTGTGACCCTGCTATAGCAGAGTGGTTGGACTAGATGGTCCGTTCTGACCTCTACCATTCTGTGACTCTAATTCCAACTATCCTGGTGTGATTAGAAAAGCAGCACCTTGTGTACAAGCAACAGTGGAGCTGAGGATCAGACTTACTGCGATGAAAAATGAAAGCCTAATCCTTTTATAAACAGTCTGGAGGGAGATGGAGGTGAGGGGAAAGAAAAGCAGTGATTTTCGTGGACTTCGACAAGTTATAAATACATCCTGAGTGAAACCAATAGTGTGGGAGCTTTATGAAAGATTTAATGAATAAATATTTCATGCACACATGGTGCTTCTTCAGTATTGCGTGCTGTTGGTAAAAAGCAATAAACAAAGAACCTCCTTCAGGGTTTGTTTGGGCTTTTAAATTAAACTAATTTAATCAACTTTTTCAGTCAAGCTTGATATTAGTTCGTTTTTGTATACAGCACTGTAGTCAGATTTGTTTGTTTTCTCCTGATACCTGTTCTCTTCTTTGGAAGATGCTTGAATATCAAAGAACAATTTGTTTCATCCTGCCTTTATGGTGTGCATCTGGGATTTCAACTCAGATAGTACAGACTGACTTTCTCCTTATCCTGCAGCCTGAACAATCAGCCATTCTCTACCATCACAGCTGTAGGTGTGATGGACCCAAGCAGAGGATTTCATTATCCATCAGGGAGATCATTTGAGCGTGTTGGTCATTTCTGAATATAAGCAAGCAGGCGGCTTTGGGGCTTTGGAAGCCTTCAACGCTCAGTTTTCTGCTGCTGGAAGGACCAGAACTTAGCCAGAAGTGCTCTGGAATCTGGTCACATGTTAGGTAGTGAGGCTTGCATTCTTCTGTGCTGGATTGCAGAGGTTTATACAGAGAGATTGAAATGCTCCTCAAGCTCAGCCTGTTGGCAAGTTTGGGCTTCAGTGTGCTAGTGCCATTGCTTTATAGTTCACTGTCATGAAAGGTGACACACAGAATGGTAGGGGTTAGAAGAGACCTCTGGAGATCAGCTAGTCAAGATATGTTTTAACTCTGTGCTCCATGTTTTTGTAATACTTTAAAAAGAATCCTCTGTGACTTGGGAACAGGAGGACTGCTGCCAATTGATTCTTTCACAGTGGGCCCATGCAAGAGAATAACACAGTAGGGAGGCAAAAGCAAGGGTGATCAATCAGACGGGTAGGTCTGACTGAGAAGGTATCTGCAGGCAGGGCTGCTCAATGAACTGAGGATCTGCTGAAACGTGGACAGATGTACATTTGATCAGGTGGAGCTGGACACATATGCAGGGCAATTCTTAGCTTCTTTTGCCATGAAAAAGGAGTAAAATTGCCTTCCTCTTCCTCCCTCCCTTCCCCTCTATTTCTCTACAACCACTGATACGGAACCATTTCTTTTTATAGTGGGCAGCTTTGGGAATGCAAATTTATTCCTCTCTGCTGGATAGAGTATGTCCCCATGAGGTTTGTACCACACTATGGGCAGTGACAAAAAAACCTGAAGTGTCTTTGTCCAAACCTATGTGGGGTTATATATTGTGGGTTTTGTTTTTTTGGGTTTTTTTTTTTTGGTGGTTTGTTTGTTTGTTTGGTTTTGTTTGGTTGTTTGTTTGTTTGTTTTTCCCACTTCCCTCTTTCTTGTGGTGTTATGGGGCAGTGGGTGAGATCTTGTCTGTACAGAACAAAGCTCAAGCCCTTGGCACAGCAAAAAGGTTCAACTTTGGTAGAGACTGATGGAGAAAAAAGTCTTTGCAGTACTGCTGAGCTGCAATACTTGCCTGATCCAGCCAGTGTTGGCAGAACCAATTTCTGCTGTGGCTTTAGACCTCCTAACAGAAAATCACATTTCAGTGGGACTCAAGCTCTGTTTAGGATGCTCAGAAGGATTAAGATGAGCATTGGAGACCCCACAGCTTCACCTTCTGCTTCTCACAATTCTGGTCACAGCCAGCAGGATGAAACTGCAGCCACTGCTGTGACTAAACCGTTGGTTTTGGACTTGACATTTAGTACAAGTTGTGCTGGAGGAACAAAGATACGGAAGGAAAAGAGTAATTGCAGAATGAGGTCAAGACTCTGAATGAGAAGCTGTATTTCCAAGGAAATGTTGCAGGAAAAGGCTGCAGACATCAGGCTATTCTGAGGAGAGATTTCCTGAGATTTCTTTAGTAGCAGGTGAAATAGAGTGGATTTTCAGAAGGTACCTCTGACATAATTTCAGATAAAATCTCCCTTTGATTGTTGCAAAAACCCCTTCTGTCCACCATTGCATAAAACAAAATCCTCCTCCCAAGATACTTAACTGATAAAGGGTGGGTGTAAATTAATTTACAATTGAAGCCCTAATGAAACATAATCAGTGTGGTTGAGGAGTCAGTAGAAGTGCTAGTCTTCTTGCTCTGTTTAGCCACTATTTGAGGTCATCTGACTAGTTGATGCAAACTGTGTGAATACAGAACAAAATGCTTAACAGCTGAGGATGTTCACTGTTGAGCAGACTTGCAGCCCTGTTTGTACACTTGGCGAGCTGTCATCAACAAGACTGCAAGGTTGTTTTTTAAGCAAACACCCCTGAAGTCTCAAGTTGTACCAGGGGAGGTATAGGCTGGATATTAGGAGGAAGTTCTTCACAGAGAGAGTGATTGGCATTGGAATGGGCTGCCCAGGGAGGTGGTGGAGTCACAATCCCTGGAGGTGTTCAAGAAGAGACTGGATGAGGCACTTAGTGCCATGGTGTAGTTGATTGGATAGGGCTGGGGGATAGGTTGGACTGGATGAGCTTGGAGGTCTCTTCCAGCCTGGTTGATTCTATGATTCTAAGTGTGCAATTAATTCCCTGATGTCTCTGGAGATCTCCACACCCTGAATATCCAGCAGTAAAAATCAAGGTTCTTACACATTCATACCACCCTCTGGGACATGTGCTCTGAAACTACAGAGCTAGAAAGCCCAGAAACCATAGAAAAATGGAAGGATTGACCCTGAAAGTGTAGCAGTAGATGAAAACTCCTCCTTTTTAATGTAGTTAACTAATGCCCAGCTGAATATTTAAAAAAATTGAATTGTTCTTTAAAAATTATTTTGAGAGATTTCAAGTAGCCATTCCTGATAACTGCATATAATTTTCCTTCCCCAGTCTTCTGTAATTTCCCTCAGAGGGGTTTTGGACTGGAAATACCATCTCAACTGTAAGACTAGGTCTAGGTGGTTGATCTGGTGATGTAATATGTAAAACATTGACAGACTTAAGTGCCATTGGAAGTATCTGTGGAGATTTAAACCTGACTGTTCACCTTCTAAGTCTGGCACAGTTTTGGGTTTTATATGAGAAGGAGGTGACTTTGTGTGCATTCCTGTAGGAGCTGGGAATAGCACAAGGGACTTGGTGCAGAGCATGCCAAAGCTGTTGTACACATTTTTTCAGTGGATCTTTTTTGGCCAGGTTGAAGGTTAAAATGTGTTTATTAGAGCTGAGCAGAAACAAGAGGATTTTCTGTGCTCTTTCACACTAAGGACAAGCCAATGTGCCTGTTGTTGTCTTCAGCAGAGCATACCTTCAGATACACCTAGGGATACCTCAGATTTTGCTCATGAGGAGCATGCATATAGCAAACTTGGGAAACTGCTAGTGGCAGATGCAAGTGCCAGCAGGATCTCAAGCCAGCTGTGACTTGAATTTGATTTTTTCCTCATTATGCATGATAATGTGGGTTCCCAGTCACCATGGAAGGGTGTTCCATATGTTCCTGGAGCTCATGGAGGTAGCTGCTATGCAGTGTAGAGATTGAAACGATGATCCTATAAAGCACTTTTCTGCTGACTAGTAAAGTCACTTTCTTCTACCTAGATTTCAAATTCTGGGTCAGTTCCAGCCATCTTTCATGACACTGGAAAGCTTTAGCTCTGAATTCCCAAATGATTTGTTCCCACTGAGCACAGCTCCCACTGATTTTGGTCGCAAAAGAAAAAAAGATCCTCAGCAGGCAAATAAGCTTAAGGACATGCTGAAGCTCTTCCTGGCTAATGGTTCTTTTTGTGTGGTGAGGCAGAGCATCCACCTCCTGTGTTTGTGGGGGAAAAAACACCTTTCTCACACTGTAACGCTGGATAAAGAATTGTCTGGATGGTCGCACACAGAGAGTGGTGATCAAGGGCACAATGTCCACCTGGAGACCAGTGACAAGTGGTGTCCCTCAGGGGTCAGTGCTGGGACCAGTGCTGTTTAACATCTTTGTCAGTGACATGGACAGAGGAATCAGTGCACCCTCAGCAAGTTTGCAGATGACACCAAGCTGTGTGGCACAGTCGACTTGCTAGAGGGCAGGGATCCATCCAGAGGGACCTGGACAGGCTGCAGAGGTGGGCCCAGGCCAACCTCATGAAATTCAACAAGGCCAAGTGTAAGGTCCTGCACCTGGGTAGGCACAATCCCAAGCACAAATACAGGCTGGGTGAGGAATGGCTGGAGAGCAGCCCTGAGGAAAAGGACCTGGGGGTCTGAGGTGATGAAAAGCTCAACATGAGCCTGCAGTGTGCACATGCAGCCCAGACAGCAACCGAGTGCTGGGCTGCATCAAGAGCAGTGTGGCCAGCAGGGCAAGGGAGGGGATTCTGCCCCTTTACTCTGCTCTCGTCAGACCCCATCTGGAGTACTGTGTGCAGTTCTGGAGCCCCCAGCACAGGAAGGACATGGAAGTGTTGGAGCGGGTCCAGAGGAAGGCCACAAAGATGCTCAGAGGGCTGGAGCAGCTCTGCTATGAGGACAGACTGAGAGAGTTGGGGCTCTTCAGCCTGGAGAAGAGAAGGCTTTGAGGAAACCTTAAAGTAGCCTTCCAGTATCTGAAGGGGGCCTACAGGAAGGCTGGGGAGGGACTATTCACAAGGTCTTGCAATGACAGGACAAGGGGCAATGGGTTTAAACTGGCAGAGGAGAGATTTAAACTGGATGTTAGGTGGAAGTTCTTTGCAGTGAGGGTGGTGAGGCACTGACATAGGTTGCCCAGGGAGGTTGTGGCTGCTCCCTCCCTGGAGGTGTTCAAGGCCAGGTTGGAGGAGGCCTTGAGTAAGCTGTACTAGTGGGAGGTGTCCCTGCCTATGGCAGGGGGTTGGAACTGCATGATCCTTGAGGTCCCTTCCAACCTTACCATTCTACGATTCTATGATTCTATGAAATGGATGAAGAAATAAAGTGAAAGTCAGCATTTAGATGATACTGTAAAAATGTGGCTACTTGCTAAGGTGTTGGAGTTAATCCAGAAGGTGTACCAAGGCAAAACTTTGTCAAACTCAGGAAGCCTTCCTGCTTTGTATTGTACAAGTTTTACCAAAGAGCCCCTGCAATGAGGAGTACATACAAGATAGGGGGAGGGAAATCCTGTCATTCTCTCATGCTGAGCAACCCTGGGAAGGTCACTGAGGAGTGCCTGGCTACATGAGACACCTACATTTTGAGCTTTTGACTGCTGAAACTGCTGCTTCCACGGGGTTGTACTTTGCCTTGAGCCATTCTGCTGTTGGCCTTGAACTTACTGGCCTGCACAGCAGCAGGTGGCTCCATTTGGAAGGCCTGATTCCTGTAGAATATCTACAAAATTTAGATAGAAACAAGCCAGAAATACTCGGAGGAAATATTATGTGATGAAGATGAGATTAAGAGCTCAGCACCTGGCTGAATGAACCATGGCTCTGCACTAGGATTTATGAGCCTTCAATCAGGACAAAGACATAAAAAGAAACACAGAAGGTTCCACATAGACAGAAGGAAGAAAATTCTTCACTTTGAGGGTGGCACAACATGGGAATAGATTGCCTAGAGAATCTGTGGAGTCTCTGGGGCATTCAAAACCCACCTGGATGTGTTCCTGGGTTACTTTCCCTAGGTGACCCCCTGGCAGGGGTGTTAGTATAAGTGAGTTTACAGAAGAAAAAAACTAAATCAACTGTTTTTTGATTGGTGTTTCTCACCAGAGCTAAAAGTTTAAAGAAGGATGGAATTTATGGTTAATGCTTAATGATTTTCTCCCTATTATCAAATTCACTGGCTACCATTAGGTGATCAAAGGTCCCTTCCAAAGGTCCCTACCATTTTGTGATTTAGCAGTGAAGGCATTTGGATTCAGAACAGTGTCATCACCTCCAGCAGGTCCAAGAACAATAGAGAAACTACATTTTACAATTCAAAGGAGGTTTGGAGCGCTGTGAAAAAGCTGCTGATATTTCAAGACCTGTAACATGTTGTTCTCTATTCAGCTGATATCTTGCATAACATTCCATGCTGATCTCCAATTCAGATCTAAACTCTTCAAAGTTTAGAGGATGTTTTCGATCCTGGGATTTATAGTTCAAGCCCTTTTCTAGTTACAAGCGAAGGAAACACATGTTTAGCAAGTGCAAAATGAGCCTTGATGGAGTATTTCTTTGATGGTGTTGTGATGATGATTATGAATTTACATCTTGTGCATAGGATGTTAAGCACCTCATGGGGCCTGGCTGTGCTTAGACTGTACCATTAATTTCGGGAAGGATGCATGATGAATGTTCATAAGGCTCTCCAGGTTCTGATTTGTGGTGCTTACATCACATAGCTGAGAGGCTCCAAAGTGATTAAATGGGATTTGATCATTAGAAGCTGGCAATACAATTCTGATTAATTACAGAACATACTGCAAAGAGCAAAATGAGAGTGTTTGTTTGTTTTTGTTTAATATATATTTCTGCTTTGTGAGGTGTCAGAAGGTCAGAAGTCCTAGTGAATAAGGCTTGTTGTCTATTTTTTGTGATAATGTGGGAGTGTATTGGCTGACTCTTGGGTCATGAGGAACCACAGGCAAATCTTTAAATCTGACTTGGTGCATCCTGCTTTGCTGTTTGTGCCTTGTTGCACTGTTCTTCACCAACTCAAACGCCGTGGCACCAGCCTCCCACTTGAGTCCTGACAGGGTTTTCCCGTAAGTTGTCCCTTCTGCCTCTCATCTCTGAGAGGCATCTTCACTCTTATGTTGAGGGACCAGGCTGAAACTAGTAATGGCTTGCTTTTTCTTTCAAATCACTGCTGATGTCTACAAAGGAGGGCACAGTTTGAGCATCCGTGGCCATTTAACCAGGGACATGTTTCAGCTGTCTATAACCATAAGACCTGAAGGGGGCCTACAGGAAGGCTGGGGAGGGATTATTTACAAGGTCTTGCAATGACAGGANGAAGACACACTGGCTCCCAGAGAGACCAAGAGACTCTGTGTTATCTATGTTTGTGTTCTTGTTCTTACACATCTCAGCAAGCCTATGAGTGAAGTAGACATCACCATTGCTTTCTTTTCACAGCCTATATTAGAACTCTTTTCATAAAAATATTCCAGTTAGCCTCAAACCAGCACAGTGAGGCTAGATGCTTACATTTTAAATAGATTGTATAGGGTGAGGTGAATGTAGACTTGTAGTGTCTGTCTAAAGGCAGAGAAAGTAAAATATGTGCTGNATTCTATGATTCTATGCTATGAATCTCAGATGATGTGAGTGTGATGGTTTGGGAGTTTCCCACCCCCCCCGCACTGTACGAAATCACCCAGACTAGACTCATCACCAGACTAGACTNCAGGTCACTCAAGACCTCAAACCTGTGCCAGTGCCTCACCACCCTCACTGCAAAGAACTTCCTCCTAACATCCAGGTTCAATCTCCCCTCTTCCAGTTTAGACCCATTACTCCCTGTCCTGTCATTACAAGACCTTGTCAATAGTCCCTCCCCAGCCTTCCTGTAGGCCCCCTTCAGATACTGGAAGGCTACTCTAAGGTCTCCTCGAAGCCTTCTCTTCTCCAGGCTGAAAAGCCCCAACTCTCTCAGCCTGTCCTCATAGCAGAGCTTGTTCTGTGGGTCTCACGTATAGCTTGTGAATTTGATAATAGGGAAAAAACCAATAAGCATTAACTCATAACTCCATCCTTCTTTAAACTTTTAATCAATGTTTTCCACCAGAGCTAAGAAGGTATTGTCTTAATTTATTCTTCAGTAGTGTTAAAACACTATGATGCACGTAATAAAATGCAAGCATCATCCCCACCAACTCTTACATATCTGTACAAGATGGAAAATGAAAAAAAAAACAACAAAACCCAACAATCCCAGAATGGTTTTCTTGGACCAAGAAATCCTTTTATATATCCTGTACATTTTGGTTCTTTTGTTCGTAGTGGGTATTTGCTGTAGACTGTTGGCATTGCCAGGGAAAAAAAAGGTAATTGTGCAGTGACTCGTTTATGCTTTATGTAAGAACATTGTGCTGCTGCAAATTTGCTGCATTTTACAGAGCTGTCTCCAAAGACTAGCCTTCAGAAAGCGACTGCAGGATTTAGAAGTGAGAAAAGGCACTTAGTATGTGAGATAATTGGAAAGAGTTTGGGGGCATGAGGTCAGAGCCTTGGGCACAATATTTATGCTGCAATGACATTCCCTTACAGAATTGCCCATAACTTTTAGCTGTTATGCTGCAGAATCCATTCAGGGCTGGCTTGTGAGATCTCAGAGAAATAGGACTTAAAAGTGCCTCTTGTGTCCACTTGCAAAGATGAGCCAAAAGGAGAGCATTTGGATCAGGACCAGGCGACCTCCACATCTTTCCTCAACTAGCTCCACTTTCTAGCATCAGCAAAATTTGGTGCACTGCAGTATTGTGTAAAAGACCCACACATGAATTCATAACTACTATTGCATGGTCCAGTGTTTGCCCAGCGGCAGTCAGAGAAACTAATTCAGGGAATGAACCAAGCTATGATTATATTGCAATAGTTTTGGCTATGAATACTGACTTGGATGGGGATTTATCCAAGAATGGTGTGTTGTACTTTGTAGGCATACTTTTTCCTCTTTCTACCTTTCTCTTCTAGAACTTGTATACAGAAAACTTATGAAGGACAAGAGGAAATGGCCTCAAGTTGCACTGGGAAGGTTTAGACTGGACACTAGAAAAAGCTTCTCTACTAAAAGGGTGGTCAAGCACTGGAACAGGCAGCTCTGGGAAGTAATGGAGTCACCATCCCTGGAGGCGTTCAGAAGCATGTAGACATGGCACTTCAGGAAACAGTTTAATGGGCGTGGTGGTGTTGGCTTGACAGTTGGACTCGATCCTAGCTGTCTTTTCCGACCAAAACATTTCTGTGATTCTATGAAGTGCTATATGTAGGCTTTACTAGAGTGATGATGGGCAAGCAGCTCACATCCATCCATCCCGATAGCTTTCAAAACTTCTAAACCAGGATTTTACAAAGTGTCTGTGCGCACCTCTGTCCACTCGTGACAACAAATCTCTGTGCCTGCAAAGGTGACTAAAAGCTTTCTTGGTTTTCACTCAGAGGGGCTACAGTTTGGAAAAAAGCAGAGATGCTGCCTGCCAAGTGCAGTTTTGTGCAGAGGATCTGGTGTGCATACACATTGCTTATGCAGGCACACACACACACAACTCATCTCCTGCAGTCTCATTGAGATGTGTGACCTGTGTTACTTCTGAGCCCTTTGGTCAAGGTGCTGATTTAGCCCAGCAAATGGATCTTTTACAATTTCATTATTATTTTTTTAATCTCTATGGTATAAAAATATATTCAGAAATTACAATCAAAATATCAGGATCCCCCCTGCCTTGAATGCCCCTGAACTACTGATTTGACAAGGCATTCATTAAGACTCTTGGGTCTGAAGATGGGGAGTTTGAGCTCTTATCGCTCATGATACATCTCTTCTGTGTGCTGAGCATGGTGCTTAATGCAACCAGAAGAAAAAATAATCAAGGAGTGTACCGTGGAGGCTTGGGGTTAAGTGGTGAGAACCGTGGAGTTTGGATGCTCATTTTCACAGTGAGCTGTCACCCTAATGGACATTGATACTAATGATGGAGGAACCCCTACGGTTATATGGTTTGTTCAGAGCTCTCAAAGGCTGGGCATTGCCTGGCTTTCAGAAGTACCTTCCAGGAACTCTGTATGTGTGCACATCTGAGACCATTTAAGTCAGCCGTTGCTGCTTAATTTCTGATGCTGTTGTTGATGACAATTAAATTTAGTTATCTTGTACCAAGAACTGATTTGGGCAGACAGCAATGCTACTGCTACACATAGACTGTATTATCTCTTTTGGGGTAAGAGTGAAGCTGAGGTATTTTGGAGAAGTAGAAGTCACTTGCTGTGAGTGGGAGATTGTGACCTTTATAGTTATGCATCAGGTTTTCTCCTAATCTATCACATTAGTAACCAAAATTGGCTCTTTTTTACTACATTGGATGTTACAGCAAAATCAGAAAAATCAGCCTTCATTTATGCCTGCAGATACAAGAAACTAGGTAGCTGACCTGGGTTATAATTTTGTCTAGAGGATCTTTTATGTTCCTGAGTAAGTTGCCAGGCAGCTGCACTTCCCAGTTTCATAGAATCACAGAGTGGTTTCTCATTGAAAAGACCTTTAAGATTGTTGAGTCCAACTTTGACCTAACACCACTATAGGCATTAAACCATGTCCTGAAGTCTACATGGTTTCTGAACACCTCCAGGAATGGAGACTCCACCACCTTCCTGGGCAGCCTGTTCCAATGCTTGACCACTCTTTCAGTAAAAAATTTTTTCTTGATACCCAGTCTAAACCTCCCCTGGTGCAACTTTAGGCAAGTGTAGTGTAGTGGGGGTGTTACTGCTGTTTGGTGCCTAGTCTGGATGACATTGAGATTTCATGACCGTGTTCCAGGTGAAATTAATGTAAAAACACTTTAAAAATAAATAAGGTTATGCATGGTAAATGCTCTAAAAAATTAAATGCATCATCCTTAACTACCACTCTGTTGGTGCACAGTGGCTTCAAGTGATGACTTGTTCTGGCTGAGGTACCAGGTGAATGAATTGGTTAAAGGCCAAGGGTAGGAAGAGATGAGTTCCCCCTGCCTCTTGCCATGTCCCATCTGCATCTCACTTTCCCTCCTCCACCATTCTCACACTCCCAAGGGAGAGCAATGTTGTGTCTCAGCGGTCCCTGCTTGCACAGAGTCTTCTTGCAGCAACGTGACAAGTGCAAATGGAGCTGATAAATTTGCTGCCGTTCTTTATCTACATAATCTGATTGCA
Organism: Ramphastos sulfuratus; assembly: GCA_013399055.1. Lineage (NCBI taxonomy): Eukaryota > Metazoa > Chordata > Aves > Piciformes > Ramphastidae > Ramphastos > Ramphastos sulfuratus. Next base: position 123,797 of record WBNM01013504.1, on the reverse strand, counting down.
ATTGATAGATAATGCCACTGAAGAGAGCAGAGCCACTTCCCATTATCAACGCACCTCTCCTTTTTAGCATTAAAAAAATAAAAGCTGGTGCAAGCAGAGTATTGACTTTAACTGAAGGGAAGTAATTAATCACAGTACTTATGAGTAGATCATTTACTGCAGCTTGCATGCAGGGATGGGTACCTGAGGCCATTGTAGTCAGTCAGTCAAGGCAGGCTGATACAGGTTAATGACACAGGGTCACCACACTGTTAGGATTTATTAGGCAAATTCCTTTTCTGATCTTGGGTAGTTTAACTTGTAAGCAGAAAGCAATAGCAGCAAGCTCACAGGAAGAATGTCTGTTTCCATCATAGTCTGTTAGGAGTAGAGACAGCTGAACCTTCTGCATGGAAGTGCCTCTGCTGTTTGGTGGTTACCCTCATGCCTGTTATTTCTTGCTAGGTAAAGTGTCTTGCTGGGCTTCCTGAGCTGGAATGGGCTAATGGAGAGACTGCTTCAAGATCTCAGAATCACAGAATGCACTGGGTTGGAAGGGACCTCTAGACATCTAGGGACATCTAGTCCAGCTCCCCTGCCATAAGTTGGCATATCCCCAACTTAGATCAGGTTCCTCAGAGTTCCATCAAGCTTGAATTTGAATGTCTTCAGTCATGGAGCCTCCACTACCTCTCTGGGCAACTTGTTCCAGTGTCTTACCACCCTCATAATAAAGAGCTTCTTCCTAATACCTAATCATAATCTGTCCTTCTCTAGTGTAAAACAGTTGCCCCTTGTCTTCTTGCTACATGCCCTGGTAAATAGTCCATCCAAAACTTCTCTCGCACAGCATCCCACATCCACCAACCTTTCCTTCACCTGTAGTTCCTGCAGGTTGATTGGACACATAGCACAGGCCAGAGCAACCCTCAAGAAGTCAACAGCAACTCCTAAACCACCCACTGCTTTTTTTTATTGTTAAAGAGATAAGAGTTAATTAAGGACTAGAGAAACCTGAGGGGAATAGTGTGCATGTCTGTGAAGGACTCAAAGGGTGTTAGGAAGTAAAGTCTTCTGTGAGCAGTGAGACAGTTCTTTGCTCATGAATTTGCTTGTTTCAACCACAAGAATGTAAGTGGATCTTTTCTGGACACATGGAATGGCAGCAGGAAGGCAAAATCACATTATACTAAAATTCAGTGCAATTGCATAGAAAAAACTGTAAGGGAATTCTTCAGGCACGAACTTAGAGCATGCGTTTGTGCCTTTGTTCAGTTTTACCTGTAATGAAGGGGTGGCCTTGCATGCAGAATTGGGTGTGCAAAGATTAAAGTCTGTGTTTTGGCCCTTTCTTGGCTCAAGACCATAGTGAGTGCAGCCTGAGTAGCTTTCTTTCAGTAATGGGATAAGGGTGTTTTGGTTAGCCTGAAGAACTGGAGTGCACCAACTGTTTTCACAGTTACAGAATGCCAGGCTGGAAGGGACTCCAATGGATCTTCTGGTCCCACTTTTCTAGGAAATGGGATAGTTTAAATGAAATGGCCCAGCACCCTGTCAAGCCCCTACTTCCCTTGGGAGATGTTTCCAATGTCTAACTCTTCTCATGGTGCAAAATTGTCTTCTGGAGTCCAATTGAAACATCCCCAGTAATAAGTTGTACCTGTTACCCCTTGTCTTTTCTGTGTGACTCCTTGTAAAAAGCAGTCTCCATTCTCCTGGCAGCTACCCTTTATGTACTGGTACATGGTAGTAAGGTCTCCCTTAAACCTTCTCTTCTCAAGGCTTTTGTCAGCCTTTCCTCATATGGCAGATCCTTCAGTCTTCTATCATTCTCCTGACACTTTCCAGCCTGTCTGCTTGGTTATTTTGAAGGGAGTTAAAATCATGCAGGATATTCTTATTGTATGCAGTAGCTCATGGGGGCTAAACAAATAACATCAATTTAAAGTTTGCATGTTTTCAGTTGTATTTATTAAAAATTATTAGATAATTAACAGTTATAAGAGCTGGTGGATCAATAAATAGCTTAAAGCAATGACTTCTAACAGTGCTCAAGAGCTACTCATTCTCCTGCAGACATCCTTCTAACTTTTGTAGCCTGCTGTAAATTCATTTGAATGAGACCACAATGTACTGCTGATTCCAGGATTGTATTTTGAGCACTTGCATTCTTTGATGCACAGTTGCTTATAAATTCTAGTTTTCACAAAAATCCCTTCTGTATGATATCTTCTTTGAAGGTTTTCTATTTTGTAGACAGGTGATGCCTGAGCTCTGAAGTTGATAACTCTTGATATTTGTGACTATATCATTAGGAAATGAGTTCAACAGCTTTTGATGCCCCATTTTTTATTTTAGTTTTTGGTGGTATTGTTTTTTTTTTTTCATTTTTGCACTGCATTTTCATTACTTTGTGATCTGATTTGAATGGCAGAACTCTGCTACGTGACAACAGAAGATCGTTTGAAGTTTTAAGAAAGAAGGTTGTTTGAAGGTGTCTCCAGCTTCAGTGAGTTCCAGGGGACTCACAAAAGAATCCAAAACCAACAGTCATTTTTATACAAAATGCCATTAAATCACTAAGCAGCCTTTTTTTTTACATTTGTTTTGGGTTTATTTTATGTTGGAAATGCCTAATGAGGGATTTTGTACTAGCCTGGGTAGGGTAGGCAGCAGAGGTTGTTCCCTGCCCTGAAGGACTTGAGGAGGATTCAAAAGCAGTGTAGACACAGTCCCCCTTGGGCCAGGGGCTCAGGAGCCAGGAGGGCACTCACACTCCCAACCCATTTCCATAACCAGTCTGGTTTACAAGGATGTATATAGTTCAGCAAGCCAAATGCAAACGTTTTGATTCAGCAGGTTTCTGTCAAAATGCTGCTTTATCAAAATGGAAATATTTTGTGAGAACATGTCACTTTTGACAAATTGTTTTGATGGGTGAAGTCTAAACAAATTGTTTTAGCGTTCTATGTTATTTTGATATAAAAACATCTTATTTTGACTCTATCATTTAGACCTTTATAATGTAGTTATATGTTGGGGCTTTTATATTGCATAAATATTGTTTCAAATGTGTGACAGCTTGAAATTATCAATATTAGGAGGCTTCTGTATTTTTTTGTAAGAGGCTATTTCCCTTTTCAAAGCCTGCATATCTTGAATACATAGAAAAATCTATATATAATTTTTTGAACATACGAAATTACTTGTTTAGATTTTCTTTTTTTTTTTTTTTTTAATGAGACCCTCATATTTTAGTTTATTTCATAATGCAGTAACAAGAATTGCCCAGGTCCTCTCCAGCAATAACTGGTTTCATTCATTCCAATCCTAGGAAGGAGTTAAATTTTTAATACTCTGAATAGTTGCCACAGTGAGAGTGTTGTCACTTAGCAGATTTATCCTGAAGATTTTATTTTCTTTTTTATAAAGCTGTTTAAGATGCTGTTCTTCACATATGAGAAAATTGAAATTCTGTTGTTTAGAGGTTGATGGGGGTCTAGTGGGGATTCTCCAGTAGAGGTGTTGACAGGTTGCTGGTGATCTTGGGTTATTAAAAAAAAACCCAAAGAAAATATGAAAAGCATTTTTTCTATCTCTTAAAATACACAAATAGCAGAATTTGATATTATAACTTCTCTTTGGCCCTTTGATATTGTTACTTCTCTTTGGCCCTGTCACCCGTGGTGGCAGCTCAGGTCCTCTAAGATGGGCTGATGTTACACTGTCTTCCTGCTTGAAAGGTTGTACTTGATGTGGTGAAGTGGTAGGTAGACAAATGGGTGTAGGTATCCAGGGATGCATTATGTATTATTTTTTAATATCATGCATTGATTTGAAGTAATGGTGCACTTACTTTCTCCATGGTCTCTGGTGGCTTGAAAAATGGGGATGTTGTCTAATTGTGTTTTACTAGAGCTTTTCACACTGTTTCCCACACTATTCTGGAAAGACTGGCTGCTGTTCATGGCTTGGATGGATGGATGCTTTGATGGATAAATAAATGGAAGGATGGCTGAGCTCAAGAGTTGTAGTGAATGGATTTAAATCCAGTTGATGGCTGGTCACAAGTGGTGTTCCCCAGGGCTCAGTATAGGAGCCAGTTATGTATGGTATCTTATATCAGTGATCTGTATGAGGGATGAAGGGCATGCTCAGTAAGAGAAACTTGGCAGTGCTGGGTTAGTGGGTGAGCTTGATGGCCTGAAAGGTCTTTTATGACCAAAATGACTCTATGGTCCTGGTCCACTTGAATTCCATTTCTGCTTCTTATGTATTCCCATGTGGCTGGCAAGGGTGGGAGTACTCATAGGGAATGTTAAAGGTGTTTCTGAGAAGTAGTAATAGAAATTTATAACCCCATAATATATTTGTGCTATTTGTTCCTTTAAGTGGATTTGGCAACTGAAATTCCTGATTCTTGCTCTTGTCAATCAAATGAGTGGTTTGGGGAAAAAAAATCCAGTCATAAAGAGGCAAAAATAGTAGCGCACACTCCTTCTGTTGTCTTTTGTCTTTCATAATTCAAGATTTTTTCCTTGTGCTTTGCCATGCACTGTTCTTAAAAAAAAAAAAAAAGAAAGACAAATAAAAAAAAAAAAAGAAAGACAAATAAAAAAAAAAAAAGAAAAAGAAAGGGAAAAAAGAGAGCGAGAGAGAGAAAATGAGAATTTTCATATAGAACCATGACCTGAGAGAAGTGGCTTTAAGAAAAACAGCAACTACTACAAGACTAGATAAAATCCCAAGAGTTGGTAATGTGATAATAGTATCTCATATTCATTGAATGGACTGCCTGTGACTCAGTGCTTTCATGGGACTGTAAATGTTCTTTTAATCTGTTATTTCTCTGGAGAGGCAGATAAATCTGAAGCCATTATAGGCTTGGGCTGAGACAGGGCACAGAGATTTACAGGATCACAGGGGCAGCTGGTTCTGCACTGAGAATGGAGCTACTGTCCTGGCTCTCCAGTGTGTGGCTAGCAGGACTGCAGGGAATGTGGTGATGCAGGGTGTGCAGTGCTCTGGTCTTTTTCAACTCCAGTTTGCATGTTTTTCGTGGTCAGCACACAGAGTGCGAACTGAAAAGGCAGTTTTCTTCAGCACTTGGTGGTGAAAAACTTGGTGCACAGTGATAAGTGCTGATCAGTACTGTGACTAGCAGGTGGAAGGAGGGCATTCTGCCCCTCAGCTGTGTTGAGACCCTATCTGGAGTAGTCTCCATGCTTGGAGTCCTCAGCACAAGGAAGACATAAACCTGTTGGAACAAGTCCAGAGGAGGGACACAAAAGTTATCAGAAGACTGGGACATCTCTTATGTAGAAAGGCTGAAAGAGTTGGGGTTGTTCAGCCTGGAGAAGGCTCCAAGGAGATCTTATTGCAAGCTTTCACTACTTAAAGGGAGTCTATAAGAAAGACAGGGACAGGGTTTGTTGTGACAGGACAAGGGGTAATGGTTTTAAACTCAGAGGGGGGAGATTTAGACTAGATCCAAGGAGGAAATTTTTTACAATGAGGGTGGTAAAACACCGGTACAGGTTGCCCAGAATGGTGGTAGATGACCCATCCCTGGAAACATTCCAGAGTCCCATTGTTTGGGACTCTGAGCAACCTGATCTAGTTGTAGATGTTCTGGCTGACTGCAGGGGGTGTGACTAAATGACCTTTAAAGGTCGCTTTCCACCCATACCAATCTATTATTCTACTTTGCACTTTAACCACTGACCTCATTGCAGGAGCCCCTGGTCTTCAGCTGCTTTGCAGTGCCCAGGTTTGGAGCAGGAAGGTCCAGCCACAGCCTGAAGTTGTTTGCTTGAGAAAACGAGATGAAGGAGTAAAAGTGAGAAAACAACAGGGAGTGAAAGGGGAGAGAGGTATGGGAATCAGAGAGATTGAGGCTAGGGGGAATGGAGTAGAGAAAGAAGTAGGAAAAAAAAAATACTATTTCAGGGATGTTGGGTTTGATATGTTTTCTGATGGAGCTTCCCCTGTGGAAGGAAAGCTCTATTTTATGACCTGTACCATCACTTCTACAGAAATAAAGAGAGTCTTAATTGGGAAGGGTCCTTTTTTCTTTCTGATTTAAGCATCTGCTGTAATACCTGCCAAATTAGAAACTGCTCTCTGAAATGAATATTTTTCATTGAAGGAGGCAGGAGGGCTTTTGGTTTCCCTGTGGGAGACATAAAGGTAGCACACTGCAAAAACTGCAGTGAAGCAGGGATATTGGGTTTTCAGTTTTGTGGAGTGGATAATTCCACTGAGGTCTGTTAGGAGAAGGCAGAGCCTGGGCTCAGGCTCAACCAGCACAACCCAGTGCTGAGTATGGGAGCTGGTGCAGCACTACAACTGTTTCTCAGGAAGTGGGGAGAGAAATGTGAGATCTTTTTCAGGTCTTTCTGTAGTAATCTAAATCCAGATGGATTTTTTCTGTCTGTGCAGTTAGTCCTCCACAAGTCCAATCTGGAGCAGGGCTATTGGCTCCGCTAAGGATGCACTTTGGCTCAGCAACGTGCAGATCTGGCCTCTGTTTTGGGCTGCTTTGCTCTAAGGCAGGTGGTTCTGTGGCAGGAAGATGCTTTAAAGCCTTTGGCCTTGGAGCTGCAGAGGTGTGAAAACAACCACCCATGCCGTCTCCAAGATTAACTGAATCTGATCCAAAGGAAAGAGGCACATCTGCGTACACAAGCTGCAGTCCAAACAGAGCTGTGGTGTTTCCTGCTAAACCTGGATAGAAAAGCAGTTACAAGAGCATTGGCACTTTTGGGAGCATTATTTAATGCCACTCATGCTTTGTGTTTGGGCTGTACTTTGTCTGATCTGGTGCAAGGTCTGACCGATGCTTTTTCCATGGTGAGAGCATTGCTAATGCCTGTCTGCTCTCTGTATTATCCAGTGTTTAATCGTTCAGTTGAACTCACACTGTGGCCTTTGCATCAGTGAGATGACTAAAATGAGTCTCTTTTTTTCTGCTACCTTGTCTCTACTTCTCTTGAATCATTTCCTCTCGCTGTGATAAATTTGATTGCAGTTGGCCCCTGGGCTCTCAGACCTGTACAATCTCATGTTGGCCACTTCTCTGCACAGCAGACCCTGCGTAGGACTATGAGACTCGCATTAAGATGGATCTGTTATTCGTAGCAGTGATGAGACTCTTGGCCAAGTTGTATCCTTGTACAGCATTGAATCCTCATGTTCTAGAGGAGCAATCAGTGTATGTTACTGTCATCTCGGTCAAGCAAGCCATTGCTACTTAGGATATGATTTCCAAAGCAGCCTCAGGGTAACTAGAACATCTCAAACCTCATTTGACTGGTTTGGAGCCTCACCGTGGAAGGGTGACACTCCTTTTCCAAGGTGTGTGCTTTGCCTGGTTAGGGAAGGGTGGGTGTATCAATGGGCAGGTAGCTTTCAGTACTTACCTCTGCTTGGAGGTGCATTCAGCTTGACAGATTCTGGGTAGGCAAGTTCACACAGGTGCTTTGGAAAGCTGGATCCATTATGATGTAGAGAAAACATGGATATCTGAGCCTCGTGGAGCACTTCTGACTCACTGAGTTTATTTATAGAAAGAAAAATTGTTTTGAAAGTAGCACTACTAGTGGGTGCCTATGGAACAGGATTCTTTGTCCTGTCCACCTTACCATCCCACAAGCTGACCAGATAGCTGGCCTGTAAATGAAGAGTTCTTCCAGTGTGTCTGCAGAGGTAGAGGTTCAGTTGGCTCTATCCCTGTAGCTAATAAGCAAAAATGTGAATTAGCAATTGAAAATCAGTGCTTCAGGTCACAAGTGCTGGGTCTGATACACCAGAGAAGCACCAGAGTTTCCTGAGATACATGCTCACTTTGGGCACCTGTGCATCACACCACCAGACCTATTCTCATTTACCCAACAGGTTTTCCTTTGAACGTTCTTGTTTGACATTGTGCTTGGCCCTCAAAGGCTTGTGCAGATATCACAATGATTCAGATTCAATTAATTACTACCAAAAATTAGTATCTGCATTGTAATGACTTGAACTGTGGCACTGAGAAGCCCGATTGTACTCACAATTGTAACCAATTGTACAGACAGAAAAAAAAAGTGCAAATCCCTGTTCCTAAACCTTCCAGTGCAATCTGTCCTCTCCCAGAGGCTTCCAGAGTCCCTTTATCTACACCAGAAGAAAAGAATCAAATAAAATAAACCAGCAGATACTAGATTTGGGAAAGGATGGATCTGAAACTGCTCAGAAAGTGGGAGCTACTTTTTTTTTCAGCTGAGTCTGTTTAGTCTGAAAAAAAAAAAGGTCACCTTGGCACTTTGGGCTTTGGAAAGTTGTAATCCAGATCTGACTGTGGAGAAAGGTACTGTCTTCTCTAGATGTAAAGGAGCTGTGAGGTGCAAGTCTTTTAAAAAAGAGGAGGTTTTTCTGAGAAGCATTAGAAAGGGAACTGACTGACAGCAAGATCTGTGAATCAGGCACTGTTAAGACATCTCAAATCAGGCATCTGGAAATGTAGGCCCTCGAAATCTGTTGTCAACTTCTAAAATCCTATTTCCCTCCCTCCCCCCCCTTGCCAGCTTTGAAAGTTTGAACCGTGTTCTTTTTATCACATTTGTCATTCCTTAGTAATGAAGCTCTGGCATTCAAAATTTGGCTGACAACTTTGTGGGTGTGAGCCAAAATGAAGTTCAACTTGCACCTTTCTCTGATGCACCCAGTGCTGTTCACAGTGAGAGGCAGAAGTCTGAACTAGAGGGACTCTAGGCTCATTCATTATGACAATTACTATCTTCTCACTGATGCCAAAATGAAGCTTCTTTTCTTTAGCCTAATGTAGGTGGACAGGAGCTGATGAGGTGTACGCAACAGGAATGTTGAGACAGAAAACTGCTATGTATAAACCATTTCTTCTTGGGCCCTTCCTTCATCTTAAATAATGTAAAGGTCATTAATCTCCTGGAAATTGTGCAAAGTCAGTGCTGCAAAAGACTTCAGAATGGTTCCAGGCAAGTTCAGGTGGTATTTTATAAAGGCTCAAGTTCAGAACTGTAAGGTTTGCTGATTTTAAATGCATTTAAATGAACTTTTAAAGTCACTAAGATCTGTAAACTGAATGTGTAGTTCAATTGACTTTGCGAGAACTGGCTTTCAGGGAAGAAGCACAACTCAGAAATGAGGTCTGGTGGGCATGATGTTTGCCTTTGTCCTTAGACAACTGTATGGATTGCATATGGCATTTAGGATGTAAATTGAAAATGGGCCAGAGTCCAGGTGTGCCAAGCACCCATGCTGGGTGGAAGCTCAACCAGAAACCTGTTGTGCCAGATTTTGTGGCAGTGTCAAATAACTGTCCTTGGGCAAACCCAGTGTTCCTCCTTTGTATTTCCTTAATTCAATGTTTGGCAGCAGGTGGCCTGAGGATGCATTCTGAGAATGCATTTTGAGAATGCTCTGGTTTGATGTCCTTGTCTTCAGGTAATTTTGGCAATATTTGTACCCACAATTGTATTTTCGTTTGCAGTCTGAAGTCCTCCTGCTCTAACCACTGAGATTGTACCTTCTCAGAGGGGTCTGAAACCTCAGGTTCTGCATTGTTGGGACAGTGTGGTAGCTGACATCTGTCTCTGGGAAGAACTGAGAAATCATAGTCATGAAGCTTTTAAAACATTTAGAAATCCCAACCTGCTGCGTGTGAAAGCACAAAGGGATTCAGACTGGTTTGCTTTTGGCTGACTAATGTCAAGTGTGGAGCAAACGACTCTGCTTCCTTTAAGCAAGACATGAAGGCTGCTATCGTTCTTATGGGACAAGAGGAAATGGCCTCAAGTTGCACTAGGGGAGGTTTAGATTAGATAATAGGAAAAACTTCTTCACTGAAATGGTTGTAAAACGTTGGAAGAGGTTGCCCAAGGAAGTGTTTGGGTCACTGTCTCTGGAGGCATTTAGAAGACATGTAGATGTGGTGCTGAGGGACATGGTTTAGTGGTGGACTTGGCAGTGCTACAATAATAGTTGGACTCAATGATCTGAAAGGCCTTTTCCAACCAAAACAAATTGATGATTTTAATTATTCTGGACCAACAATGGTTAATTACAGCCCTTAGGCTCTCCTGTGGAGTGATGGTCTTTAAACCATGTATCCATTATTTTGTTCAGAGGAAATGTTTTCATTTTCAAATGCTTATGGTTTTTCTCTTCTATAGGTATTGTTGCATTAGCAACACAAATATATCAGTGTTTGTTATCTCATACACAAGTAAGATAATTTTAGGGGAGAAATGACATAATTTAATTCCTTTTTATGTGCAGGTGGAATTAAAGTCTGGTTTCTGGGTTCCCAATTGTAAATGCACAATGCATTCAAAGGAGCATCTATATGTCTGAAGCTAAGAATTGCCTTTTGGTGCCCAACTTTTCTGGATTTCCACAGGAAGTAAATCAGAATTAGAATCCCATTTTTATATTTCAATTCAAATCTTAAGAAACTATGTTGATATGGATCCCTATGGTATGGTGTAACACAGGCTCCATCAAAAGTTTGTGGGTTTTTTGTTTGTTTTTTTTTTTTTAAATTAAATTAATTAATTTAATTAATTTGTGGGTTTTTTTTAAATTAAATAGAATTTCTTAATAAATTATTAAGCCTTTCTTCTTGAAAGGTTTTTATTGAGTTGGTAGATAGCATACAATGTTCTCAGGACTGATTCTTCTGCTTTGTGGAGGCAAGCACCTGGAGGTTCTGTTGTCCTGACAAGCAACTGAAAGTCTGTGCTTTTTTTCCCCCCTCTCTTTGACATCATTCACGATCATACAAAAGGACTTTATAAATCATAGCTGAGCCAAGTGCAGTGTTGTGTCCCTGGAGTCTTCACAGGAAAGACGTGGGGCTGTTTGAGTGAATCCAGAGAAGGGCCACACAAATTGATAAGAGGGCTGGAACACCTCTGTCGTGAGGACAAGCCGAGGGAGTTGGGGCTGTTCAGTCTGAAGGAGAAGGCTCTTGGGGAGATCTTATTCTGGCCCTTCAGTACTTAAAGGGGGCCTATAACAAAGATGAATAGCTGCTTATTATGAAGCATAGTGGTAGGATGAGGGGTGATGGTTTAAAATCAAAGAGGGTAGATTTTGATTAGATATTAGGAAGAAATTCTTTATTGTGAGGATAGTAGACACAGTGGCACAGGTTGCCCAGAGAAGTTGCGAATGCCCCCTGCCTGTAAACATTCAAGGTCAATTTGATCAGAGCTCTGGGTAACCAGACATAGATGAAGATGTCCCTGCTCACAGAAGGGGAGATGGACTGGTTGGCCTTTAGAAACATCTATTTGAACCCAAATCATTCTATGGTTTTGCCTCTGAAATGCATGTGGTAAGTCTGTTGCTGTGCTAAGCCTTTCTTTTCCTTCCTTCTTCTCAGCGATCAAGGAGAAATACATGGACTGGACAGAGTTTCTTATACACGATTTGACCGGCGCCCGAACTGCACCTGCAAATTTACTGGAAGGTGTATGTATTAGATTGCAGTTTCTATCTGATACAGCGTGGTGATGTGCATGCTGCAGCAGTCTTTGTGCTACCAGCCTATAGAGTTCTATGCTTGCAATGTTTGTGTGCCAGCAGCAGGGCCTGATCCAGTGATGGCCAAAAGTTAGTGGCGACATTGCCTTGGCTCTACTGGCTCTGCTTCTGACTCTCTGATGGGTAGTTTGTTTTGTCTTTAACCTGTAGTGATGTGGTGCTTAGAATGTTGGGTACTCAAAGTTAGGTGGTGAAGGAGGGCACAGAGGGAGTCCATAGGAAGGATGCAGCCCTTCCTTCTCTGCCTCATTAGATACACCAACCAGGTGACCTAAACTTTCAAGTCAGGACATATGTTGGGGATTTAATAGGTTGATGTGGAGCACTGTAAGGTTTATGTGTATATGGAAATAATTCCCTCAGGGTCATTGCCTCCACCTAAACACAGCAATCAGATTTAGCAGGACAGTTGGATGAGGTGGCCTCAATCATCAGTAGTCAGTATAGAACAAGGATCTGTTTATTTAGGTGTACTCATATTACCAAGACCCTGTCTGTGCAGTCCATCACAGGGTGACTTGCACTTGGGGCAGCCTCAGCTTGCCTTGAGATATTGGACAAAAATCCCTCAGATTTTCTTGCAATTATGGAAGCAGGACACCTTCTTAATCAGGACCTCCTCTGCTCGCCCATGAATGCTGTGTAAGCATTTGGAGAGGAGACAGCATATCCTTCAGGAGATAGTTCTCACTGTCCCTTTGTATTTAACCTAAGAGTGAAGACATACAGGTAGTTTTACCTTTCTGTAAGTGTTTACGTTAGCCTTTTGAAAGCAAGTGTGCATCCAAGCACCATTTTTGATCATTTTGTCCCTGGTCAGTCCCATCAGCCACAGCTGCATCCTTTTTCAACATGCCAGTGCAGGAACATGCCTACCTGGCAGGAAGAATTAATGCTGTACAATCTGGGATTTTTTTTTTTCCCTATACAGTGTGTTAGCTGAACAGGCCTTGCACACCCAAAATAATGTACATCCTCAGATCTGCTGCATCCCCATTACTGGACCCTTCCAGGTGACATATGTAACAAGCTGGTGGTGTCCAACACCATGTCTGGTGTTAACACCGATGCCATCACCAACCTCCCAATTCGCTTACTCAGGCAGAGAAAAAAAAGGAGCCTCAGGCAGAAATGGAGAGACAGAAAACAGTGTGTTGGGGTCAAACAGTTTCTGACCCTTTTTCTGGTGTGTCCTGTGTTACTGTGGTGTTTTATACAATTTATGTGCTTGGTGCTGTCTGTATGTAATGTCCTGTCGATAGATTTGCTGCCCGTGAGTGCTGCAGATTGTTCTTGCAGTGTTAAATCAATATCTAGTGATACTTCTTCTATATTTTTACATGCTAGCTGTGCATATAAAGAGTTCTTGCAATATGGTAAATGTTAATATTTCATGCAAGCCAATTATTAATCTCAGCCGTTCAGTTCTCAGGGGTAAGTGACAACCTGTTGGCTTAAAATTCAGCACACAAATCAGAGGAGTAATATTTGCTTTTATAGAGCCAGGGATTTATGATGAGCTAAAAGTTAAATGAATACACCATCATTTCATGTTAAAGAATGTTTTGTTGCAATTGAAGCAGTTGCATGAGAGGAAAAAAAACCAAACCCATTAGATTTCTATTATGTTATTAAATTGGAATACTGCATTTTGCCATGAAATGATATTTGAAGAGATTAAATAGGTGCTTGTAGCTCACACTATAGAGGAGTGGCTTATAATGGCAAATACATTGTTCTGAGAAATGTGTATTAATCATAAAGCTGGTTAAAACTGTAGATGTGATAAAATTTTAGTTAATTCTAGATTTTTTTTTAAACCAAATTCTCATTCTGTTGCCTGCATTATTTTTGGATTGAGATGCTGTAAAAATCACTTGCATGCCAAAAATTGGAATATTTTCAAAATTCAGTAGGAAAAATGACTGAAAAAAAAGAAAAAAGAAGCCTTTTTCTTTTTCCTAACCACCACTAGAAACAACCACTCTGAGCTAATCCTGATTTACAGAATTAGTATTAAAAAATAAACAAAAAACAAACCAAAACTGTGAAAAGTTTATTTTGTTTAATTAAGTAGAATTGGGGGAAACACGCAGGAAAAAAGTCAAAGGAGTCCTTGTTTTTAATTTATTTTGCTTGTGCTTAGCATCTCCTTTGGGAGCAAATGAACCCAAATTTTGGGGTGTTATTCAGTGGTGCTGTTAAACCTGTAAAATTAGAATTTAGTGAGAATTGAAACTTGAATTCAATTAAAAAAAAATGAAGAAATCTAACCATTAGGTTAGTGGGAAAAAAAACACTTGACAACACAGATGTTCACAATGACAAAACAAAAGCACTAAGCCCCAGAGGTACCACACTGCAAAGCATCTCATGTTTTTTTAATGCCTGTGGTTGGCAGCTTTGTAGGTGTAAAGTTAAGCACATGTGTAAATGGTTGCAAAAGTGGGATCACAGAAAATACCATGTCTGAGCAAATAACCTCAGTCACTGGGATTTCTTGAGCGTGGTGGCCTGACCCAGCAAATCCTCTGTGCCTTGGTCTTTGATGCCAAGACCACTGGAGCTGGTGGGAACCAGCAATAGTTGAATTCTTAATACATAATGCAATACTTTGACAAGGGTCATGCCCAAAGTAGTTGCCTTTTAGGTAAATACCAGTGTCCAGCTCCTGTGATTGGTTCTTATCAGCTGCAGTCAATGAGAATTTGGTTTGAAATCCTCTGGTATAACTGGGCTTGGAGTTGTTCAGGAACATCCTGAATGAAGGAGCTTTATGAGCTGTTCCACCTTTTATTATTATTTTTTTTGTTGTTGTTGTTGTTGTTGATGATGTCGGTTGAGAAATTAGCACAACTGTTGTTTTCTGTTTTACTTCTGAATTTGCACTTGGAAGACATTGGGTAAAATAGAAGAAGAACAGACTGTTTGCTGATCGCTTGGATGATGGTGTGAAAAACAAAAATAATCTTCTGCTGTCATCTGTTTCCTTGAGAAGTCTTCAAATAAAGTTTAAAATAAGGAGTTTTGCTTCTATTCAAACAGCCTCTGCGAGGAAAAAACCCTGTAGACCTCATTACAGTTGATTCCTTAATAGAGCTGCAGGATTCCCAGAATCCCTTTCAGTACTGGATAGTTAGTGTGGTTGAAAATGTTGGAGGAAGATTACGCCTTCGCTATGTGGGATTGGAGGAGACTGAATCCTATGACCAGTGGTTGTTTTACTTGGATTGCAGACTTCGACCAGTCGGTTGGTGTCAAGAGAATAAATACAGAATGGACCCACCTGCAGGTAAGGAGCTTCCTAAAAATTAGTGTCTCGCTTTGTGGCATGTACTGATGTGTTGAGATGCTTGTGGCAACTCATTTCTTCTCCAGCATGCACATTGCTTTGACAGTAGTTTCTAGCTATAACACAGATGGCATGTGAGAACTGTCTAATTTGGGTTCAAAGTGGGTTAGGTAAACTGTGTTAAATTTATTTAATGATTTTGGTTTAGCCTAGCTCACTTCTGGAAGGAAGCAGTGTCCAATAAAAATATTTCTGTGTAGTTTTCCACCAAGAAGAGCTAATGGGGATAGACTAAAGATGTGCCTGCTTTTCAGTGCTGTTATGGTGCTCAGGTCTTCCTGGCTGTAGTGTAGGCATCCTGAGGGAGGGTGTTCTGCTGTTCAAATCAATTCCTAGGTAACGTGTCTTGGCACTAGGCTCTATTTATTTTCCCCTCAACAAAGACCCTTTACTTGTTTTTCTGTCCATGGCCACACATATTGGGTAGCAGTAGACCTCCTTGAAATTTCACAGTGTTGGAGAAAGTATTTTGGGACCCTCACAGCCCCCTTACCACAAGTCTTTCATACTCTATTGTAACATGACTGTACATCTATCAAGTAAGACCTGCCTTGTGTGTAAATGTAAGAAAGCACAATGAGAGTGCTGAGTTTGTCTGCCTGTCCATGTCAGCCAGGAGTTGTAGGGTGTCTGTTGCTAGAAGCTAAGAAAATACTCCTTTGAGTAAGGATAGATGAGGTCTTTCAGATTTAAAAGACCTCAAATAGTGTCCTGTGTTTTCTCCAAGGGACTGAACTTGTTTGCAAGCATGTGAGACCAGATTAAACATCAGGAGACTGCCACTTGGAGAAGCTGTCTAGAGTTGAGTTCTGTGTTCAAATGAGCTTGGCTGGAGTGAGATAGGAATTGTGGTAAAGCCAGCCTTGGGTATGAAATTGGAAGTCACAAGTCCAGAAGTAAGAGAAGTTGAAGTCACAGGAAGTAGGTTGAAAAATGAAACACAGGCAAGCTGAGCCAGGAGGATGGGCAGGAGCAGATTTTAGGGGTAGCTACAATCAAACTCTGAACGGTGGGACTGGATTTGGCAAAAGGAGGAGGGTCAGCAGGGAAAAAATTATTTCAAGGCTGAGAGTAGGGGAAAATGGAGCATTGCTAGGACTAAGGACCACAGCACACAACCAGAATTCAGAGATTCTTGAAGGTTCCTGGAGAAGTGCTTGCAGAGGCATTCTCTGGCAGGTTCTAGGGCTAGCTTTGGAGATATACATCCATCCAGGTTATACCCCATTACAGGAGGGGATGCCTGGGAGAGCGAATTTTCCTCACCACCCAGCAATATTGGTCAAAACTTTGTGAAAGTTTCTGGGCAGTTGGGATTCTCTCTACTGAGGATGTTTGGCTCTGGCTTGAGTTGGTTGAGTCAGGTTGGCTGAGTCAAGTTGTCTGACTTGAACTCTCTTTGAGTTTGGGATCTGATTAAACATTAGACTGTTGCATGTATGGCTGTCTTTAGGGCAGAAAGTGTGCAGTGTCTGTATAAGGCTGTGAATTGTACTTCTCCTAGGAGGAAAAACTGAGAAACCTGGGGCTGTTTAGTCTTGGTAAAAGAAGGCTGAGAGAGGATCTTATTAATGTCTATAAATACCTAAGGTGTGGGTGTCAGGATGAAAGTGACAGTCTCTTTTCCATGGTCCCCAGTAGCAGGACAAGGAGCAATAGGTACAAGCTGGAACACAGTAAATTCCACCTCAACATGAGGAGAAACCTTTTCACTGTGAGAGTGACAGAACATTGGAACAGGATGGAGTGGGGTCTTCTCCTCTGGAGACTTTCAAAACCCATCTGAATGTGTTCCTGTGTGGCCTGCCTTAGGTGATCCTGCTTTGGCAGGGGTGTTTGATTAGATGATTTCTACAAGTCCCTTTCAACCCTTAACATTCTGAGATTCTGTGATGCTTGGGGTCACAAAGCTCTTCACCAAGTCCTGTGACCCCCATTTGCTAACTCTTTGCACCTCCAAGCTGAATGCCCCAGAACTAACATTTTCCTTGAGAGATGAGGTTAATACACAGGTTTTGCCCTAGCAGAGGTGAACAATTTGTCCAGGTTTGTGCCTCTTTTTCCTTCTGCTGTGGCTGAACTTTTTCCAACAGTGTCAAATGATAGCAGAAAGGGTAGGTGTTTCTGATGTGACTTCTGTCCATTACACCTGATTCAGAAAGGTTACCCTGATAAATGTAATTGTCATGTTCACAAGTCTGACCTTGAGTCTAACATGGGGTCTTGAATGCTTTTTGGAAGTATGTGTTTTTCTGCACTGGTAGGTAGGAATCAATGTTCCCCATCCCTTCTAAATTGGATGTGAATGCTGGAAAGCATGACAATCACTCACTCTGTTATTTTACAGAGTATTTGTGTCACGGAGAAACACTTTTTCATTGACCATCTTTGAACCCTTTTGGCCTGTATAGGTTTGGTGGATCAATACAGAAATGGCCCGAACAAAATTTGTGCTTCCTTTTTAATTTACTCCACTCTTTTCCCTTGTTTTATCTAGTAGTGCTTTCTTCTCTATGGATTCCCCACCCCCCTGCCTTTCTTTTCTGTATTTTTTTTTCGGTTGTCCTGTCTCTAGACTTGTTACTGGACTCTGTTTGCTGAAGTTGTTTATGTTTCTTTTCCCCTTTCCTTGATGTAACTCCTCTTAAAATGTCTTTCTCTTGTTCTCATCTGCCCTCATTTGATACCAGTTTCCTTTCCGTGGCATTTCTCTGGTCTTTTACTTTTTTAGCAAACATTATTATTAATGAATTCAATGCCCAGATTGTCTTCCTGGCTTCCATTGGCTTAAATAGGTGGTCACTGACCTCTCCTAAAGTTGAGTCTTAGAGGAGTTCGTTGAGAAAAGACCCTTTGGATTTGAATCCTTCTGTTTTCTCACAAGTTCTATCTCGAGCACTTCCCTCATAGATCATTCTTTTATCCTCCCTCCTGGTCTAACCAGCTATCAGGTTTTGCACTCCAGAGAGCATCCAGTCAGAAATGGGAATCTGAGTTTCCAGGAATGCTGGTTGTTCCACTTCTGCCATAGTGGACTATATCTGCCATTTAATGTCCACTTAACAACAGTATGTTCATAAAGCAGAATGGATGAATAAAGCATATGAGACATTAACACAGAGGAGGAAGAAGGGTAAAGAAAAAGGTGGCTTGTCTTATGGGAGTTATTTCCAATTAATGACTCTGCAAAAGAAATCTTGGTGCAAGCAGGCAGAGAGTCAGTAATGAGATGCAAGGATAAGATGCTGGCAGAAGAGAGCTCTAAAGAGACTTGGGGATGATGCTACCAAACTACAAACTGCCAAAGGATGCAATTTCCAAAGGACCTCATGCCAGGACGGTGTCCTAGGGACACATTGTTGCCTGCTTACATCCTTCTTACTGACTTTTGTAGCAAATACGATTGGGACCTTTAGGTGAAAGAGAGAGCCTGTGAGCAGTATGTTGGGTGTTTACACATCAGGGATTAGATTCACCTGCTGTGGTGTAAGCAGCAAAAAGACAGTTCAGCATGACCTGTTGCTTTCTCTTTATGATGGGTGGAGAAAAAGGGATGCCTAAGACATGTCTAACATAGGTTAGATGAAATAGCATCTTCATAAGCATATTTTTCCACTCATGGAAGTTGAAAGCAATGAGCACAGACCTGGTTGTCTAACTTTTGATCATCTAAAGCCAGGTAAAGTGACTCTTCGATAACAGGAACAGTCTTAGACTGCCTATCAGAATTATTAGGAATCTTCTCCAAAGAGATGCTTAAGGACACACAACTGCTCCCAGATCAGGATGCATGCTCAATTGGTATCAAATGAAAATGTTCAGTAACACATCTGTAGGCTGTGACAGTGCTTTGCCTACCCTTGACTTGGAAGCTTGCACCTTCGGCTTTATTTCCCTTTGTCACTGCATTGGTTTTTCTGTGTTCATTGACTCCTGGGACCTGCTAGGTTTGGTTTCACTTTGCACAGCACTTTGAAGCCAGTCTTACAAAAGGCAGAGCATCTCATGTAAAGGAGATCCCATGGATCCAAATGTCTGCAGTGTTTTGGATGGAGAAATGCCTTTCTTGAAATTGTGCATGTCCTAGCACCCGCTTAATATACAAGAATATGTGAGAGGGTCCTTAGGAAATAGCATCTGTCCTGTTTTCTCCAAATGGCAACTTTAAGGACTTTGTATGTCTCACCAGTTTTAGATTAATAGTTGGACTCGATGATCTTTAAGGTCTTTCCAAATCTAAATGATTCTGTGAGCCCTTTTAACTGAGGCAAAGAGGTCATATCTCATTTTTTCCTGCCCTCAGACATATATCTGAATCTAAAATAAGCCTCTTTACTTGTGCAAATTGGCACTGGCTGCTTGACATAAAGCCACTGATGGTCTTACCTCGACTGTTTATGCAGGGAGAGATTGCCTTCTTTTATGTTATTTTCTATTTAAAGACAAATTGGCAGTCATTTTAATTGCTTGCTCCTTGTTAACCTAAATACAAATTGACACAGTACACTTGGTTCAATTACCTGCAACCCTAGCACTTAAACAAAATGCTTTATGCTCTCTTAACTGTGCAATTTACTGCCCATATACTTGCCTGCATAAGTGAGGTGCCACTAATTAAATGTGCATATGATATTGCTTTCTGCTTATTCAAACCGTTGGCATTGTCTTTATATCTTGATGCTTGTTGACACTGCCCAAAGAAGTTACTGCTTGTTTTTATTGATTTTGGGCAAATTTGTTTAAAGTACCACTTTCTCCTTCTCTCCTATGTTTTATTTGCATCACAGTAGAAACTAAGGGCTGGGCTCTTTTCAGTGGTGTCTAGTGATAGGACAAGGGCCACTGGGCACAAACTAGAACACATAAGGATGTGCTTGAGTTTAAGGAAAAACTTCTTTCCTTTGAGGGTTCTGGAGCCCTGGAATAGGCTGCCCAGAGTGGTTGTGGACTCTACCTTTCTGGTCACTGTCCTGTGCAACCTGCTCTAGGTCAATCTCCTCTGGCAGCAGGATTGGACTAGATAATCTCCAGAGGTTCCTTCAAACCTCTACCATTCTGTGTGATCTCTAAAGCTCCTTTCTGACCCCTACTATTCTGTGATTTTGTGATGGTCAACTTTCTCTCTTTGGCAGCTGGGGAGTAAGTATCAGGGTTTTCCAAAACTTAGGCTCTTCACTAGTTGAAACAAACCCCTGGCTGCTACTTGGGGCAAAATTGTATTGTGTTAAGTATATTCCTGTTTGGCATTATTTAAACCAGAAAAGGAAGAAACAGGGTGAGTCTTTTCCTTCTGTGCTCTTCAAGCCAATCAGAGATCCTGCAAGTAGGGGAGAACTGGGCAACAAGGCTATAGAATAATAAACAGTTAGATAGTGCACTTATTAATGCTTGTGACCACTGCAAACAAAGACTAAAAATGTGTATTATCATTAATAACCAGACAGCTAAGGAATTAAAAATAGTGCCCTGAAGGTTAACATTTCCCTTTAGGTGTGTTTAAATTCACATGCATATCCTCAATGTCTGTTCTGAAGTAGGGAAGGTTGATATAGTGGAAGTATAAATACATCCACTTCCACTGAGTGATTCTGCAAATCCTATTTTGATAAGGTCTTAAATCTGTTGAGATCGGAGCATAAAATTCTCTTGTACCATCAGTGCTAGGTGAAAACAGTGCTTGCCAATTCCTTTTCTTACACATACTTTTTATTTCCTCCTTCAGAATCATAAGATGCAGCAGTAAATCTTTTTCTAGCTAGTAAATATAGATGGTTGTTAGACGTACAGAATTTAAATGCAAATTGGGCCAAATTGAACTGTGATCTAAGTGCTTGAAGCCAAACTGAAGAAAGGCTTCACCCTGTTCACTCTATATCAAGGTGCAAGTTTATTATTGAGTAAATGTTCATTTCCATTTTAATAATTGTTGCAATCTATCTGCTTATCTTGTCTCTTGAAGACCTTGGTATGAATGTTCTGCAATAACTTGTTATGTGCAGGATAACAATATGTTTTCCAGGGCAGAAGTAAATCCAATATAATGTTCTTCATCATACTATTGTTTCCTACATTGTTCCCTCTGATTCATAGACATTTTACTGCACTGAACCATAAAGAGCTTGTTAATATAATGATTGAATAATATTAAGCCTATTTAAAGAAACTCACTGAAAGCAGTGTGTATCTCCACAGAGATATTGCATGAAAGTATAATGATGAAAATTCATTAAGTGTAAGGTTTTTGAATTGGTGAGACACTATGGCTTGAATTGGTGAGATACTCTGAGCGTTTGAGTGTGGTACCAGCAAATGGGTCTGGGTAGAGTTCTGACTGAAATGGTCCTTCCCATACCTACACGTACCCATCACAAAACTCCCAACCCTGCAATAAATAAAACTCTCAAATAAGCCTTGGTAAAAATATTTCTAGCTTATAGCTAGTATTGGCTGAAGACTTGAGGCTTCTCAAACTGGAATACATCAGGTATTTGGAGAACTGAAAATCAAAGGAGAGTTTGTTGTTATTTTCAAGTAATGAGAGAGTACTGTTCTCATTTCTTCAGCAGAAAATTAAGGACATGTCTTTTTTTCCTGGGTTTTACTCCAGGATATAAACCACAATCTTCCTCAAATATGTCCCTGCTAAATGCTTTTGTGTTTAATTTATCCATGGTCTGCAGCCTGGAATATACACACTGTTCATTTCACTTGTGTTATCTGTTTTTTATGACTTAAGTCTTGCAGAAATGTTTGATCCTCAAACAGTCACCTCTTGCCTGTGTTGTTGTGTTTAATTAATTAATTTTGCTTTGTTTTGTTTTTGTTTTTTTTAGATATCTATTCTCTGAAGACTATATCTGAGTGGAAATGCGCTCTGGAAAAATCCCTTAATGATGCAGCAAATTTTCCTCTTCCAATGGAAGTGTTCAAGGTAAAAGAGACACACATTTTTCCTTCATGCAATGAATAAATAACATGCAGTGTTTAGTGGCTTATGTTAAACTTTTGCAGCAAAGGCTGTTGCTCTAATACATCACCGTGAAAGGTCACAAGTGAGACGTTTGTATAAAATGCAGTTTTATGTGCAGACTTCCCATTCAGAGAACTGATTTCTTGCAGTCATTGTTTTCTAGGGGCTGGGGGTGATCAGCGCTGAGATCTCTAACATTATCTTTAAGGGGACTTACTCTGTCAGAGCTGTGCAAGGGCACTGTAAACAACAGTGAAATTGTAAAGTTACAAATATGAAAGTTGACATAAACTGGACAGATTTCCGTGAACCTTGCATCAAAATTTTCATCTGATCAGAAGCCATAAGGCAGAGAAACCTCCTTTGGGGACCTGTAGTGGAGGATGGACATAATTTTGCTTCCACATAGTTTTTTCTTTTTTTTTTTCTTTCCCTTTCCACTCTGGTTTTTAATAGTTAGAGATGTGTTTCAGCCCTGAGGCACCAGCTTTAATTTCCCGTCGAAATCTGCACTGCTATTAGTCATGATGGCTCCAGATAATTGTGATTTCTAGCTGTGCTTGTCTGATTTTTAGCAGTTACATCCTCACTGCAGTCTGATGGGCAGCGTGGCTGTGGGTAAGAAAGGATGCTCAGGGAAGTGTGTTGAAGTACAGCAGTGCCCTGCTGTCAGCTTTTGCTGGGGGACCTGGTGCACCACGCTGTCCTTACCACTGCTTCTGGATTGTATATTGTGGGGACCCTCTGGGTTCCTTTCCTGCCCTTAAGCAACATTTCACTGTGACACCCCAAAACACCCATGTAATTGGTGCATTTCACATGTAGATGTGGCACTTAGGGATATGGTTTATTGGTGGAATCCATCATTCTCCTGGGTAGATGACAATTTTCCTCCTGTCTAATTTGCATCTCTCTGGGTGTAACTTTCACTCATTATCCTTTCTCTTTACCACATCACTCTCTATGAAAAGGGAATCTCCATCTTCTTCATAGCCACTCTTTGGATCCTGGAGCATGGTGGCAAAAGTCTCCCCTCAGCCTTCTTTTCTCTAGGTTGAGTAAATGCAGCTCTCTCAGCCTTTCCTCATATGGCAGCTTCCCAATCCTTGGGTCGTCTTTGTGGCTCTTTTCTGGACCCTTTCCAGCCTGTCCACACATTTTCTGTATCGTGGGGACCAAAATGGAACACAGTATTCCAAGTGTGCCTGGACAAGCACTGAGTGGGATAATGACTTTGCAGGCTTATAGTTGGTCTTGATGGTCTTAAAGGTCTTTTTCAAACCTAAATGATTTTGTGATTCTATGATTTGAAGCAGCACTCATTGTGTCCCATCATAGCTGGCATGGCATGAAACTCTGGTGCACCCTTTCTGCAAGGGACATACCAGCAGCTTCCTGTGAGGAATCCATGCTCCTTGCCCAGCTGAGATGCACTTGAATTAGCAACATTGATTTGGGAATGCATTGCGCATGTCTCAAGCAGGGCTCATTTGCTTGCAGTGTGAAAGCTCTGGTAGGCCAGCAGAGGTGGGAAGCTTTCTGTGTTGGCTTTCAGCAGGAAGGTGGATTTGAGAAGCCCCATGTTTGATGGAAATGGCTATGGAGAGTTTTGATTCTCTGCCATTTATTTCATATAATGCTTCAAACTCTTAAAGTTTGCAATTTGTAATTTCAAAATAAAAAATGCCTCATGTAGGTCAGAGATTAAATCGTGATAGGGAATGCCTAAACTGTAAATTTTATTCCTGCCTATACAAAAGAGTCAAGAATGTTTCTGATGAGGCTCATAAAATATCCTTTATTTTTGAAAGTTTATAACTAACAGCTGTTTTCCTGCCTCTTCTCATCATGCCAGGCTTATACCCACTAATTTTAATTATTGCACAAGGGTTGTAAATTTAAGTTCAGCAAATCCCAGTCGCTGTGCCATGCGGTTGGAACTTACAAAGACATTCCCTTCAGAAGACAATGTAAAACATTGGGATGCTTGAATGGTCCAAGAGGAGAGTTACTTTGAGGCCAAATACGACTAAAAGGCAGGATTAGGTCAATGGTGCTTCTTTATTTGTAACGTGAAAGCTGAGCAGAAGGTGAATTAAGTTGAGTGTCTGGTGGTATCTAAGGTCATGGTGCTGGGAAGACAGGAGACTGAATAAATTATTTCTGCATGAGCACCACTTTAAATGGTGAAAGCTGATTCACCTGAAATAGGGTGAATCGACCCTATGTTGTGCCTCTTAATTAGGGAGAAAAATCTGAGAGGTTGGCCATGCCTGTAAGAATGTCTGCCTCTAGTAGTGACTTAAACATGAACTAAGGAAAGTGTTGAGGTAGAGGGGTGGAACTAGATGACCTTTAAAGGTCCGTTCCAATCCAAAATGTTTTATCATTCTATATGAAAGTACATTTGCCTGATCTTGTAAGATAAGCCAATATTTATGTGAGACCTTCAAAGAGAATCCCAGATCCCAGAAAAAAAAAAAAAAAAGTGTCAAATCCAAAGGTGTCTTTTAAATCCTTTTTTTTTTTTTTTTTATTTTTTTATAAATTATTTTGCAAACCCAGCACAGAAGTAGTGTCTCTACATGGTGCCTGGGGCTCCATGCTACTGTAGCTGTCATGTGTTAGATGAGATATAAAACACAGGGTTTGACAGCTGGCAACTGCTAAAGATCTTCTGGAAAGCTGGAAATGTTTACTTTGGCGGACATGGTAAACTGCACACCGAGCAATTATACTCCGCATTTTCCTCATTTCCCTACAGGAATCCATCACTGAGGAGAGCCTGTGTGCTTGCTCCACAGACATGAATGGTCCCTGGGGTGAGCATGTGCATATTTGGCTGGATGAGAGCTTAAATTAGTGTTGTCCTTTGAGTTACGCGTGATTGTGGCCAGCGTCATTAATGTGCCATCAAACTGGTCCCAGGTGGCGGTGCTGGGAAAGCAGATCTGCACTTGTAGTATGAGAAGTGGCTCCTTGTATGATCTATCAGCCCATTGTTGCTGATTCTCTTTGGTTTGGGTGTAACAGAGTTAGGTTCCACCTGTGACCTCATAAACTGCGGAATTGAGCCCAAATTATCAACACTCAGAGGTGATCAGCTCAGAGCTGATCTTGTGTGTGGCGGTCTTTGGCAGCAGATCTAAAAAATCCATCGCAAAAGCACAGTCCTCATTCCCTCTTGGCACCTAAGGAGAGGGCATCAGCTACCAGACCACATAAGATGGTTGCAAAAATCAGGGAGAAGACTGCAAGCAGGATCTTCTTCTTTTATTTCTGGTGCTATTTTACACTTGGCCATATGTTGAAAGTGTTTGTAAAATGCTTTAAGATCCTTTGAGAAGGAACGTGATGTTCAGCTGCCAGAAAATGCTGCTATTATATAGCTACTAAACATAGTGTTTTGCAAACAGCACATCCTGGAATAAGTCTTTTTTTTTTTTTTCTTCACAAAAGTTTTTTTACAACACACCCGCTCTTCTGCTGTTCTGTTCTTTTCAGGAAACATGTTGATCCTTAAAGAAAGCTAAATACAGGCAAGATTAGCAAAGGTGTTTGAATGATTTAAGAACACAAATTCTTCTGGAAGGACACAACCCGAGGAGATGTGTCCTTTTTTTCTGCTTTGATTGAGGGTGCTGGAAGGATCCCTCATACTTGGCCAGGGACATGTCACAAACTATGATTTAGGATTCAGAGGATACCTAAGAAAATAACCAGGGCTTTGGGTATGAATAAAGGTGATCCAGCTCTTAGCAGGACCTGATTGCAAATAAAGTGGATAATTTCAGCTGTTTGCTTTAATGATGGCATTGCTGATGCTCTTTATCAGAGAATCTTGCATCAGGGAGTCAGACTCCAAACACAGCACCTTCTAGCCCTAATATTTGTGCATCAGTGTAGTTTTTTGGAATTAAAGTCCTGTATCTTGTGTGAGGTAAATGCTGAGCACAGATCATGTGATTTAGTTTCCTAGAGAGAGGTGGGTAGCATCCTGGGGATCTTCTCTGACATCCCACTGTGCTTGGCCTGGTCTGCTGTGTCATATCTGTGGGTCCCATGCGGATGGTGTGGGTCCCATGCGGATGGTGTGGATCCTCAGGTGTCCTCCAGCTCATGCCAGACACCTTTGTTTGGGCAACTAAATCCTACCCAGGATCTGGGATGCTCACAATGTTTTTCTGAATCTGTTGCATATGGCCATTCTATTTCTAATTCCCTCCAATTGCTGTAAGGTGGATCCTGATGACTATCTTGGATGGAGCTTTCACCAGCCACATCTCTAACTCCAACTTTGTTAAACTGCTTGAAAAGCACAGATGCTTAGGAGGGAGAAGTGTTATCTAAAAACAGGTGGCAATTCCTGATATATAGCCTTTGGTTCTGTTTCTCTTGTCTCCACCCTCTGGTCCCCCTTTCCTGAAGTTGCCACTTTTTCCCATCTCAAAATTGTTCTTGCTTAGGCAAAAAAAATGTCTACACCATGCCCAACGCAGTGTTCCCTTGTTTCTGACTGGAGCTTTTGTGTGTTTCCTGTAATTAATCTATTATTTATCATGGAAGGAATCAACTGGGACAGATCTCTGCTAAGGAAAGTGATGAAGCGACCACCCATCACCTAGCCAAGAAATTCAGGGTGGAATGGTGATTCTACTTCATTGGAAGGGTTATTGAGCACTAGGATGGGCTCCCAAGGGAGGTGGTTGTGTCCCATCCCTGGATGTCCTTAGGAGATGATAAGGGACATGGTTTAGCACCAGTCTTGGTAGAGTTACATGGTGGTTGGACTTGAAGGTCTCAAAGGTCTTTCCCAGCCACGACAATTCGATGATTCTACACACAAAAGTATGAAGGCAAATATTAAACAGGATGCCTTCTCCCTTTCTAAAAGACAATTTTCCATCAGATTGTGTGTTTTAATTCTAAGAGCAAGATGAACTATTTCTCCAAGCCTTTGATTTAATTGTATTTTTTAGAAAGGAAGACAACATCTCCTGAAGTTAAACTCTTTGGGTGTTTCTTTGTTTCTTTTTTTCCCCCTTTCTTTCTTTTCTTCTGCTAAAGTTTAATTGTAAGATAAATGTAAGACAGAGAAACTCAAGGGTTGCTTTTTTGCTAAAGTTTAATTGTAAGATAAATGTAAGACAGAGGGTTGCTTTTTTGCTCTGAGACAATCCTGATCTGGCTGTATGAGTAGACTTGAAGTCCAGCAGGGTTTTTCTGTCTTCAGCTCCTGTAATCGATGAGCATGTACTGATGCAGTAGCTTAAAGTGAACGTGCTTTTGGTTTCACTTGGAAGCCAAATCCCACCGTAAGCAATCGGCAGCCCCTTCACGCACTGATGGCTTGGCTGGCCCTCGCTGCACACGCTGTGCTGTAATAACCCGTGAGTCGCCATGTTGTTTGCAGGCTGCCAGATTATTTATTCTCCATCTGTTCTTCCCCATCCGTAGCACTCGCCAGCCCTTCTTCCTGACTGCCATTTGCCTGGATGGCAGACATGCACAGTGTCTTGGTTCCTCTGTTGTTCAGCTGCCTTTTGACCTACTCCTGTCTCAGCTCGTTAAAGCCATTTATCTTTGTAAGACTTAGAAAATATCATTAGGAGTGTACCATAAAGACCCTTATGAATGCCTTCACACCTATTTGGAACACTGATGTCTCTCATATCAAAGATGCCACTCAGGTGTGATAGAGTCTGGTGGTACCTCTGTGGACCAGGGTAAAGTTCTAACCTATCTGCATCTCTCTTCTGCCTGTGGACTCTGCAGGGAAGCTGGTAGGGTGTAGAACAGTCCATGGAGGTGAATGAAGCCAAGCTTCATCTGAGATGCCCTCAAGGTCTATTTGGCACCACCATATGAAATTCTGGGTTGGAAGAAAAATGTCAGAGTCAGTTCAAGCAAAACAGATGGGCTGAATGAGAAACAGGTCCATCAGACTTCCTTACCCCTCTGGCTGTGTGTTTAGCATGTGTGGTTTTCCTTCTCCATTACACGTTGAAGTCTCTCAGGATGATGAGACGTTAGCAAGAGAGTCTGATCCAGTTTACTTACTGCATCTAGGCTTGGTTTGAAGGAGTTTGTACATGACAACCTTAGCTTTTGCCTCCTGCATCCTTGGGTGTAGCAATTTTTTCCACTGAGAGGGGCTAATGTGCACTTAAAATTGTGTAAAGGATGAGTGATACCTAAAAGTCATCCATCTAAAGTCGAATTATTTTTCTTAAAGAAAACAAATGCCAGCTCTGGTCCATAGTTGTTTTGTGGGGTGGTTGGAGCTCACAGTATGTGCTGAAATTTGTTCTGACCCTCTCTTCTCCAACAAAACCTCATTGATTTCTCAGTAATGATTATTGCCATGACATCACTGAAAGCAGACTCAGTCCAAACCAGTGCCTACAAGGGCTCAGTCCCTGTTCATGGCTGAGGTATCTATTTAGAGGTGTGAAAAGAGACAGCAATGTTTCACTTTGAGCACTCAAGTAGATGTTTATGCTTCTGTTTTCCTTTCCGCCTGACTTTTACACCTGTTAAATGGGACCTGTGTGTGTGACACAACCAGGATTCGTTAGTGAACACTTGTGGAGTGGTGCCACAATCTTCAGTGGTGTAAGGGCAAGGGAGGGGATTCTCCCCCTTTACTCTACTCTAGTCAGACCCCACCTGGAGTACTGTGTGCAGTTTTGGAGCCCCCAGCACAGGAAGGACTTGGAAGTGTTGGAGCGGGTCCAGAGGAGGGCCACGAAGATGATCAGAGGGCTGGAGCAGCTCTGCTATGAGGACAAGCTGAGAGAGTTGGGGCTCTTCAGCCTGGAGAGGAGAAGGCTTCAAGAAGACCTGAGAGTAGCCTCCCAGTATTGTAAGGAGGCCTACAGGAAGGCTCGGGAGGGACTATTTACAAGGTCTTGCAATGCCAGGACAAGGGGCAATGGGTTTAAACTGGCAGAGGAGAGATTTAGACTACATGTTAGGAGGAAGTTCTTTCCAGTGAGAGTGGTGAGGCACTGGAACAGGTTGTCCAGGGAGGTTGTGGCTGCTCCCTCCCTGAAGGTGTTCAAGGCCAGGCTGGATGAGGCCTTGAGCGACCTGTTCTAGTGGGAGGTGTCCCTGCCTATGGCAGGGGGTTGGAACTAGATGATCCTTGAGGTCCCTTCCAACCTTACCATTCTATGATTCTATGTTAAAAGAACCAAACCAAACAGACGAAAACCCCCAAGTGGACGCCTTATCTGCCTCCTTTACCTCTGCCTTCCATGCTTGCACCGCCCAGGCGAATCAAAGCAGGTGCTGTGTAGGAGGAGGTCTTTGCCCTAATGCCATCTGTGGCAGGCCGAGCCATACGGAGAAGGTGTATTTGGATTTAGACTGGCTACTCTGCGATGTTGCTGTTTCTATGGAAACTATTTTTTTTGTTCAGCGGAGGAGCTTAAAATCTGCAGGGCTAAATTCAGTCCTAGGTAGAAGCATCTACAGGTTTTCAAGGGCTCTTCGGTAGGTGCAGTTCGTAGTTCGCTTTCGTACTCATTACTTCAGGGTCACAGCATCTCTAAAACCTCCTTCCTGGCACCCTTTCCTCTTCATCTCGCCTCACATTGCTACAATTTGGTCTTCCCGTGACTGCACTTGTCAAGCCGAGGGATGATTTGCTCATATTGTGTCTTACCAGGGGATTTTTGTCTCCCTACAGAGAGCCTGTCTTCAGGGAAAATTGCTCCATGTTTAGCAAAGGAAGTTGGTGAATCGCAAACCAGACTGATTCATCTGCAAATAATGCAGAGGGTTGCATTTGGGAGAATTTCTTTCTTTCTTTTTTTTTTTTCCCCTCAATTAAAAAACTAATGCCAGATTCCTGTAGAGGCAGTTTAACCACTGCTATTACTGTTTGTGACTGGTTGCCACACATGAGCTTTGTGATTAAAGTTAGGCTATTAGAAGCAGCTAGTTTCTTGGAGAATTAGAAAAAACACTAGGAGGAAATGATTTCTTTAAAAACAAAAACTGAATCAAATAATATGTTTCAAATAACACTGGATGGAGCCCACTTCTGTGTCTCTTAGTAGGAAAAAACCAGGAGAGATGTGACTGGAGACAATAGTGTTTCACACTCTTGCAGTTTGTGAGGATTAGAGCAGGCTCAGGGCAGTCATTTATCAGGTGCTCAGTGTTTCTAACTAGGCCCGTATCTTGCAACTTTTCAGCATTCAGACTTAGTTCTGAATTCAGCATAAAGCTGCACTCTTATCATTTGTGTGATTATGACTATCCTGGACCAAAAGAGCTCAGACTTTCAGGGTGTTTAACAATTAGAGTTCAATTTTAAGTATATGACTCAAATATTATATATTTGAGTTTTATGCTCAAAGAGAGCATATGACTCAAATGTACTGTATTGCATATTAGATTTCAAATATATACTCTTATTATAGATAAGAGTGTATAGCTTCCTTTTATCTATACACTGTGTAAGCTGCTGGGTTTATATGAGATGACTCCATCATTCTACATTGAGCAGAAGGGGCTAAAAATGAGCATTTCACAATCTGAAGGCAACATTTTTCCTTGGATATGTGGACACAGCTAGAGCAACCAGCCTAGACTACAGCTTCCAGGAATGTCACAAGCAAAAGTGGCTTAGCCAAGTCCCCCTTGCCCTATCTGCATGATGCCCTGCACAGTAAAATTACCTGAAAGCCAGCCTTGTGACATGAGCAAATTTAACTTAAATGACCTTTGTTGAGTAGAAATACTCAGAAGCCAGGTAGGTTTAGCAAGATATTTAGGTACCAGAAAGGGCAAATAACTGTCATAATTTTGAAGTGTGTCTTTTATGTTCAAGATCTAAAGCCAGTGCTTAGTGACTTTGTTATTAGGACTTCAGCATGTCACCTTCATGGGTACTCCCCTAAAGCCAATCTGCAACCTTAAAAGTCTGAATACTTATGTAAATCTCTGTGTGGATCTCTTCTGGAATGACATTTAGGCTCCCAAGTCACCTGACATTTTTGAAACCTGCACTGCTAGTGGCTTGTTAGAGATGAAGGATGAAATTATGTGGATATCTCAGTAGTTAAAAGAGGAGGTTTGGGAATTAGGAGGCTGGTTCCCCTCACAGCACCGTTTCTGGGTTGTTATTTGACCTTTAGACATTCCAGCTTTCAGCCCTGCAGGTGATGCTGGTTCCAGTAAGCTGTTGCAATGCCCATCAGTATTTTTACTGCAGGGTTGTGGAACTGGGGAGGTTGTGAACTGAGGGAGCTGGGGCTCTTTAGCTTGGAAAAGAGGACACCAAGGGGTGATCTCATTAATGTTTATAAATATATAAAGATTGAGTGCTAAGAGGATGGAGTCAGGCTCTGCTTGGTGATGCCATATGACAGGGCAATGGGTGGAAGGTGAGGCATAGGAAGGTCCATGTAAACATGAGGAAAAAAATTTTCATTGTGAGGGTGGTAGAGCATGGGAGCAGGCAGCCCAGGGGGGTTGCGAAGTCTCCCTCTCTGGAGATACTCAAGACCTGCCTAAATGTGTTCCTGTGTGATCTGGTATAGGCGATCCTGCTCTGGCAGGGGAGTTAGACTAGACAATCTCTCTTAATTACGCCAAGTCCACACGCACTGGGCCAACTTGGACAGGAACTTCACCACCCCCTGCCGTTTCCATTCTGGGACCCATAGCTCCAGTGTCAGCATGAGATGATCTGCTAAGAAGAAAGACCAAAGGAGCAGCAGCTTCCCTTGCAGTATCCTCACCTTTGCACCTGTTACAGCATCTTTGCCTCCTGCTTAATGCAGCAGCATTGGACTGTGCACAGCTAGATGACTACAGGGAACTTCCCGCTAATGAATGCTCATCAAGAGCTTGCAGTGTAATTGAAACAGTAACTGAACTTTGTGATGGAATGGCACTGAGGCTGAGATGCAGCATTTGGATCAATCTTGTCTCTTGTAATAAACTTGTTGCACTTGGCGAGTGTGCAGCTGTATGAAAGAAAACCCAGGAAAATAGGTGATGGTGCTCACACTGCTGGAGGAAATTGTTGCAAAAGTGAAGTCATGATGTCTGCATAGATTCATGGAGGTCTTCACAGGATTTCCCTGGGCCCTGCATTGTGTTCATACATTATACACTGAAGGCACAGTCTCTGTTTCACTGGGACATGGGGAAGAGAAGAGGATGGGATGAAAGCACATGCCAAGAAGGACGCTGAGGGGCTGGAGCATGTCCAGCCAACCAAGCTGGTGAAGGGGCTGAAGAACTGGGCTGGTGAGGAGTGGCTGAGGGGCCTGGGGCTGTTTAGTGTGGAGAAGAGGAGGCCGAGGGGAGACCTTGTTGCTCTCTACAACTCCCTGAAAGGAGGTTGCAGTGAGGTGAGAGTTGGTCTCTTCTCCCTAGTATCAGGTGATAGAATGAGAATACAAGAGGCCTGAAACTGTGCCAGGAAAAGTTTAAGTTGGACATGAGGAACAATTTCTTTGCTGCAAGAGTGGTCAGGCATTGGGGCAGGCTGCCCAGAGAAATGCTGGAGTCACCATAATGACCTGGAGGTGTTTAAGCAATGTGTGGTCTTGGCATCTTGAGATATGGTTTAAGAACCATAGAGGTGTTGGGTTAAAGGTTGGGCTTGATAATCTTAGAATTTGCCTGGGTTAAAAGAGCCCTCTGTGGCAACAATATTACTCCCCCATGAGCTTCCAGTTCAGCCAAGTACTTAAGCTTATAGTAAGGGAGCAGAAAGAAGCAGCTAAACAGTGAGGAGCTCAGCCTAAGTAAAGAGTCCCAGCCAGCAGCCATGGGTAACATTAGAGCAATCATTGCATCTCTACCCTACCTGACCGGGGGGCCACCAGGCCCCCCGGCCTTTACAGAACCCACTCCCATTCACCCAGTGTGCACCACAGGGACTCACCAGCAACCATGGGAGGAGGATCCCTCTGCCCAGTTGGGCAAACTTGGGGCTTCTGCCTTTCCTGGGGCCAGTTATAAAGGGGAGTGGGCAGAGAGGGCAAAGTGGTCACACCTGAGGTGGGAGGAGACTGCAGCAGAACCCAGGTGTTCTGAGTTTGGGGGAAAAAAGGGAAAATGTGGGGTGGGGTGGGAAAGAGGCAGACATGGTGCTAAAGGAGAGGTTGTACTGAAAGGGGGGAGATGGAGAGGAGAAGGATAGAGATGAAAAGAAGATGGAAAGGAGGAAGATGGGGGAAAGAAGATGAAGAGGAAAGGAAGGAGATGGGAAGAAAAGGAGGGAGATGGGGGAAATAGATTGAGAGGAAAAGAGAGAGAAGGGGGATAAAAAAATAATAAAAATGAAAACTGGACCGTTAAAAAAAAAAAAAGTGGTCCAGCTCTGGCAGGGTGTTGGACTAAATGATCTTTCTATGTCCCTTCCAGCCCCTAACATTCTGTGATTCTGCGAAAAATGTGCTCTATGAAGATAGAGACAATGATGGAGATGTGTATTGGAGTGGAGCTGTCTTTCAGGTGGCCCAGAGGGTCAAAGCCTGTGTGTGCTGGCAAATTTCAGAATACATACTGCTCTCAAACTGTGTGAAGCTGAGTTTAATTGCTTCTTGGGGTTGGTAGTGAGAGGGGTGACAGCCCTGTCTTTTGCCAATGGGTTTGGGCTAGAAGTGACAGACATTCAGTGGAGGGTTATACAGTTTCCCATTCATTACCTGTGAGCTCTGTCACAGACTGTAATCCATCATGTTAGAGATTGTGACCCTCTGAATGAGCAACTGTGGTGCTTATACCATGTTAATTCACTGTACTTTGTGGCATGATTTTTTGCTTTGCTGTGAGGGACCCTTCTCCATTCAGTCAAATGTCAGTCTAGCTTACTTGATTGCTCTTGAGCAGCCAAAGAGTCACAAAATTACAGAATCACAGAATCCCAGGTTGGAAGGGATATTAAAGATCCTCTGGCTCAAACTTTCTTAGGAAAACTGTGGTCTAGAAAAGGTAGCCCAGCACTCTTTCAAGCTGAATCTTAAGTGTCCAGTGTTGGGGAATCCACTGCTTCCACGGGGAGATTATTCAAATGGCTGATTGTTGTCATTGTGAAAGATGTTCTTCTAGTGCTCAGTCAAAACCCCACCTGGTGTAACTTCTACCCAGTATTCCTTGTCTTTTCCACATGACTCCTTACGAAAATGGAGTCTTTGTAGCCGGCATTTGAATTCTAGATCACGATGAGGTCTTTCCCATGCCTCCTTTTCTCCAGGGCAAGCAAACTCAGTTCTCTCAGTCTTTCCTCATATGGCATTTCCTCAGTCTCAAATGACTGGGAAAGACTCATAAGTCTTTCCCAGTCCTTGGATTATATTTGTGGTCCTTCTCTGGACTCTCTCAGCCCTTTCACCATTTTTGTATAGTGGGGGCCAAAAACTGGACGTAGTATTCCAAGTGTGTCCTGGTAAATGCTGAGTAGATTGACTTAACAGCTTCTTTATCTCTGTTGGTGATGCCCTTATTGATGCAACTCAGCATCCTGTCACAGCTTACTTTGTCACAGCAGCAGGAAACTATTCATGCGTACTAAGCTTACTATCTACCAGGACCCAGATCCCTGTCTGTGGGATCTGCTGAGCTTCCACAGGAGCTTTATATCTACCAGAAGAGCCTCCTGGCTCCTCAACATAAGCAGAGCATCTCCCCACCAATGCTTCTGGTGTCACACATTATTAGCTTGTATAGTTTGGGTTAAAAGCTCCAAGTAAGAGTGACATTTGAAATGCAAGAATCTTCTGAGTTGTGGAGTCTGTGCTCCTTGAACTCACAGTGGCAGCAGGTGTGATATTTTTGGTGGCATGAACAGACATGGAAGGGGAGTTCGGTAGGAGATCTCACAGCAGGCAGAGCAGGAATATTTGAGTGACTCACTGTTTTAGTGGTAGTGAGAACAAAACCCAGAAGTGCTTTACCTTTGTACAAAGTCAGCAGTTAAATGCAGAACAAACAACACTCAATGGAGAAAAGGCTAAACAATGAGAAAAAAGCACCCAAAACATGATTTATATGCAGCATAGATCTGTGTCCCTTTCCACAGAGCTGCTGTTTGGCCAGGTACATCCCAGCCAGTGCTGCATTCTTGGATTATGTTTTCCCAGGTGCAAAACCTTTCACTTGCCCTTGTCAAACTTCGTAGAACTGTTGTTAGCCCACACTTTCAGCCTATCCAGGTTTTCCTGCAGAGTGCTCTCTGTTCCAAAGTGTCCACTTCCTCACACAGTTTGGTATCATCATCATCATCATCATCAGGGTACACTTTATCCCCTTACACTGATCACTGATGAAACTACTAAACAGCGTTGGGCCCAATATTGATCACTGGAGGACCTCACTTGTGACAGGCAACTAATTTGAAAAGGAACTATTTTTCAGAACCCTGCCAGCCAGTTCCCCACCCACCACACAGACCACTTGTCTAGACCATATTGAATCAGTTTCTCTAGGAGGAGGTTGTGAGAAACCATATTGAAAAACTTAGAGGAATCCAGGTAGACAATGTCCACTGCTTGCCCCACATCAACGGAGCAGGTTACTTTGTAGAAAGGGCATTTCCATCACCTAGTCAAGGCTTGTGAACCCTGGGACAGGCAATTTGCTGGATTAAATCCATGAGGTCAGTGGCATTGCTCCTGGGAAGCATTGCCTGCCAGTAGGAATAAAGGTTCACCATTGCATGAGGCTATGAAATGCTCTAGCTGATCAAAAATATTCTGTCTATTCATCTCCGTTTCAAAGAAAATTGAAACTCACTTGGAGAAGTTGCTAAGAAATAATGGCTGATGACATCCTTGTTGGTAGCTTTGAATGCTGTGAAATAGCAGTAAAAGGTTGGATTCTGCAACCCATAATAATTTCAGGGAAGTCTCACCCCTCCAGTCCTCTTCCTGTAGCTGCTTTTATTAAACAGACATCTTCCCTGTCAATGTGAATAAAGGGAGGAGAGAGCAGTTCATTATCCAGTGTATCACTTGGAGTCTAATACTAATTAAAAGCTTTTCCTTCACTTCTGTGGAACCTATTCTTAGAAATTATGTAAATTAATTGGAGTTTTGAAGAGGAGCATATGCCAAATCTTAAGTAATTCCCTGCTGGCTAAGGCAAGTCCAACACTGGAACTGGGGAATGACATCAGGGTCTTTTTTATTCCTTTTTTTGTGACTGCAGAAATCCGAGGCTGCTTTGGTAAATTTTGATGCTTCTCTTTAGCAAACACAGGAGACAGATCAAATATCCAGACCTTGGCCGTTTGCAGAACGGTGCCATACAAAGAGGTTTTTTCTCCATGAAAGCTTTTCCATCTCAACAATGACATTTAGCACAGACAAGCTTTTTACTTCTGCAGCCCTTCTCCAAACAAATTTACGTCCCTGCTTCAAAGAGGGATTTTAACCCTCAAAAGAGAGATGTCCCTGAGATCCCATGAAATCCCCTTGTGAGTTCACTCTTGCTGTTAAT
Source organism: Ramphastos sulfuratus (assembly GCA_013399055.1). Taxonomy (NCBI): domain Eukaryota; kingdom Metazoa; phylum Chordata; class Aves; order Piciformes; family Ramphastidae; genus Ramphastos; species Ramphastos sulfuratus. The sequence goes on along the minus strand of WBNM01013504.1, from coordinate 87,462 downwards.
TTAATGGGGAAGATATTTACATGCTATGCTGAATGAGGAGAGATTTGATTCTAAGCTACATAGCATGTGGAGACAAGAGGATATGCTTTTGAAGAAAAACAGTTTTAGATGTCATTAGCCCCCCCCCCCCCCCCCAGCTTGATTATTTTTTGGCCTTTGAAAAAGGCCAAAACAAATGGAAGATTTCATAGAGTCTTCCCTCTGCCAGTTTAAACCCATTGCCCCTTCTCCTGTCATTGCAGGACCTTGTAAATAGTCCCTCCCCAGCCTTCCTGTAGGCCCCCTTCAGATACTGGAAGGCTACTCTAAGGTCTCCTCGAAGCCTTCTCTTCTCCAGGCTGAGGAGCCCNACTGTGCCACACAGCTTGGTGTCATCTGCAAACTTGCTGAGGGTGCACTGATTCCTCTGTCCATGTCACTGACAAAGATGTTAAAATTTGAACCAAAGAAAACGATTCAAATAAAAATGAAAGCAGTGTGGTTTGGCCTTAATTTATTTTCATCTCAATCAGCTAAGTTTGATGAAACTACTTGCATGTTTAAAGATAAACATGATTAAGTACTTTGGGTCTTGGCTTATAATGTATTGGAGCTGGATATGAGCATGCTTTGCAATGTGGAGCTTTTGATGGGAAGATGCTGCAATGTAAGCTTGCTTCCAGATGTATGTTTGCAAAGTTGCCTTCTCTTTACAACCTCACCCTAAGGAATAAGATTCTGGATGTGGACCCTCATGCAGAAGGCAGCAGCCTTCCAGTCCATATGCTTTTTGTCTTTGGAGATTTGAAGTTTAGTGCTGGTGAGGTCTGATTTTTTGCAGCCATCATCTTATCCCAAGCTGAAGCCTTTTCAGTGTTAAGGATAGCAGTTATGAACCCTGTCATAGAATTATAGAACCAAACAGGTTGGAAGAGACCTCTAAGATCATCCAGTCCAACCTGTCACACAGCCCTATCCAGTCAACCAGACCATGGCACTAAGTGCTTCATCCAGGCTTTTCTTGAACACCTCCAGGGACAGTGACTCCACCACCTCCCTGGGCAGCCCATTCCAATGCCAATCACTCTCTCTGTGAAGAACTTCCTCCTAATATCCAGTACAGTTGTACCTGTACCTCCCCTGGCACAACTTGAGACTGTGTCCCCTTGTTCTGTTACTGGTTGCCTGGGAGAAGAGACTGACCCCCACCTGGCTACAACCTCCTTTCAGGTAGTTGTAGACAGCAACGAGGTCACCCCTGAGCCTCCTCTTCTCCAGGCTGCACAACCCCAGCTCCCTCAGCCTCTCCTCACAGGTCTGTGCTCCAGGCCCCTCACCAGCTTCGTCACCCTTCTCTGGACATGTTCCAGCACCTCAACATCTCTCTTGAATTGAGGTGCCCAGAACTGGACACAGTACTCAAGGTGTGGCCTGACCAGTGCTGAGTACAGGGCAGAATAACCTCCCTTGTCCTGCTGGCCACACTGTTCCTGATCCAGGCCAGGATGCCATTGGCTCTCCTGGCCACCTGGGCACACTGCTGGCTCATGTTCAGCTACTATCTACCAGTACCCCCAGATCCCTTTCTGCCTGGCTGCTCTCCAGCCACTCTGTCCCCAGCCTGTAGTACTGCTTAGGGTTGTTGTGGCCCGGGTGTAGAAGCCTGCACTTAGCCTTCTTAAATCTCATCCCACTGGCCTCTGCCCACCCATCCAGCCTATCCAGATCCTTCTGCAGGGCCCTCCTACCTTCCAACAGATCAGCACCTGCTCCTGACTTGGTGTCCATCTGATCCATCCCTGGTCTGATTCAATGTCTGTGTACAAGGAGCCAGATCCTCTTCCCTGATTCAGCCTTTTATTTAATGAAACATTGGCTATTCAGAGCTGCTAGAAATTAGTCTGCTGTCACTCTGGGGCCTTAGTGGTATAGAAGTTAGTGCCAGCAAGTACAAAAGGAAGGGGTCCATAAAAGATAGTGTGACAAGCAGGTCAAGAGTGAAGATTCTGTCACTCTGCTCTGCTCTGGTGAGACCTCACCTGGAGAAAAGTGTCTTTCTCTAGGGTTCTAGCACAAGAAAGATCCAGAGGAGACAAAAAAAATTATCTGAGAGATGGAACATCTTTCCTGTCGAGAAAGATCGAGAGTTGAGATTGTTCAACCAGGGAGACCTTACTGCAGCCTTTCAGTATTTAAAGGGACCTCCAGGAAAGATGGGAACAGCATTTTTGGCAAGGCCTGTTGGGACAGAAGGGCTGATGGTTTTAAACAGAATGAGGGGAGATTGAGACTAGATATAAGGAAGAGATGTTTTACATGGAGGCCCAGGTTGCCCAGGGAAGTAGTAGATGCCCTGTCCCTGGAAACATTCAAGACAATGTTGGATGATGACCTTTTAAGGTTTGTTCCAATCCAAACCGTTTCATAGTACTCTAAATATGGCTGATAGTTATGCTACACTCTAGAACTCCTGAATGTCTTCTCCTTCCTCAGGCTTTAGTTCATTGACATTGCTGTCTTCCTTAGTTTCCCCATCAGTATGTACTTCTGCTGTGAGACTAAACCCATGATGATTATGATGATTTTTTCTAACTGTTTTTTCATTCTCACAGAAAAAGCTCTGTAACATTGCAAGCTGCTAAGATGAAAGCAACAATTCATTTAGCTATAGTTGGAGCTTGTAAAAATCCTTATCTCTAATGGCACCAGGAATGTACAATCCCAAAATAGAAGTTGTTAAGTCTACAAGTGAAGACAGTTCTTGGGAAGAGAAAGCACAGTGACATGCAACTTTGGATCAATGGAAAATCATTTTAGAACAAGGTCTAGCAATGAATGCAGATGGGAATGACATTGCTAACCACTCACAGAGAGCAGGCTTTCTCCATGTAGCTTGGAGTAGCTTGTATGTGTGTGTTAAATATAACATCAGCTCTTTTTGTGCTCCTGTTGGGTAATGGACAGATGGTTTGGAAATACTGAAGGATATTTTTATTTAATAAACACAAACTATGATTATTACCCTGGCATTAGAATGTTATCTTGTTTGCCTAGTAGAAGTCATGATGAATGAAGGAATTTGATAAATGTTAAACAGTAAACTGCTGAGTTGAACCTGGGTTGCTTCTGAGTTTTGGGACTACACATTGCTGCCCTCTGCCCACAACCAGGTTTGATCCTGACTGAAAGTGTTGCAGTGGGCATTTACTTGAATGCAGTTGTGTGTTTTCTCATGAGCACATTTTTGGGTCCAAGTTGGAGTTGGTTGGCTTTGCCTTGGTCCACCTTTAGTCTCCTGGCTGGAGAAAAGACCTATCCATCTTGCAGCACGTGATTTTGGTGCCTTACAGGAACTGAATATCCATCACAGTTAAATCAGAGCCATGCTAAGCATTTTATATGTATGTTGTGCCTCTGGGGAATGTCAGGTTGCGTCCTGCCACCTCTGGACCATTAGCTGTTCTCAGATAGTAGGGGCTGTCAGGTGAAGAAATTCTGTCCAGGGAGTATTTTCAAGTAACCATTTCTTAGAGAGGTCCTCATTTTGGTGAACATGATCTCCTTGTTGACCAAATTCAAGTTAGATGCTGTTGCTGAGGTGAGCATGCATTGTGCTTTAGATATGATGGGCTCAGTCCTGCAGATCTGGGCTGTCCCCTCTGTCTGTGTTCGGGTTGGCATGAAAATAACAGGACTGGGACTGCCCATTAGGAGCTGGGAGTCAATCTCGTGATCAGTTAAGTGACAAAATCCACATCAATACATTTCAAATAGATTTTCAAACATATCGACCCCTCCCTGGTGGACAGTATGAGCATACCATGTGCTCTTCTTCCTCATCTCTTCCTGCAGGACCATGCTGATTTAAGAAACCACTTCTTCACTGTGGGGATGAAGCTGGAGGTGGTGAATATGAGGGAGCCATTTCATATTTGTCCTGCATCAGTGACCAAGGTGAGCTTCCAGAAAGAACAGATGAAAAGAGCCTCATTAGAAACCTCATGTAGGAAAGCTCAAAAGTGGCACTTAATTGGCTGGAGTCCACACTTAGAAATATGTTTAAATTCATGGATGCCCTTAATGAATTGTTTCCCACAAGCATCACCAGCTGACTAGAGGCACTTAGATGCAACAGGGATTAACTTGTCCATCTACAACTTCCATGCAAAAAAAAAGGACCCCTCTTTAGTCTCTGTCTCGCCTCTATGCATATGCATTTTCTCTGCACATCTGGGAAACCTTTTGAAATAAACCAGATGGGTGAAGGTGGTAGATGGATATTTAATCAACACCCTCAAAGGCGAGAGAGAGGAAGGCTGTGGGGTCTTCAAGATGTCTTCTAGTCCCTGCTCAGCGTTGGGCACACTGAGTGAACCCCAACCCCGGCACTCAATTTCTTCAGCTTACCCATCTCTAAAATGCAGGATTTGATCTCTTTGATGGAAACACTTTGCTGAAAATGCTTTGATGAAAAGTGTTGGGTGAGAGCAGATTATTTTCAGGAGCAGTGTGATTCCAAAGCCTGACTGTTTCAGCTTTACCTAATGTTACAGGAAATTTAACTTCTGATTTTGTTTTCTTCTTTTTCACCCCTTAGGTTTTTAACAATCATTATTTACAAGTGACCATTGATGACTTGAGACCTGAACCCAGCAAAATCTCAATGCTTTGCCATGCAGATTCCTTAGGGATCTTGCCAATACAGTGGTGCCTTAAAAACGGAGTCAATCTCACACCTCCCAAGGGTTTGTATTCCTTCTCAGTGATTTACAGGTTTCCTCTGAAGGAAGTTTTCTTGTTATTACTGCTTTTTAAAACCATGATACTGTTCACTGAAGAGCATAACCTTAAGCATCTTAAGCCAGAGTAGCTCTCTTGAGTCACTGAGCTGTTCTGGCTCCTAGCATCTCTGCAGACGTGTCTTGCTGGTGGATTGATGTCTGTGTACTTTGCAGTCTCGAAGCAAGCTGCTCCAAAGCCTACTGAATTCCTGTGAAATGTATCATGGTGATGCTTTGTGCATGTAGAAAGCAAAAGCAGCATTAAAAGTCCTATCGTACTAGAGGCAAACTAGGCACCTCCCTGTAGCATCCAGGTACAACACTAAGGCAAACAAAGCACTTTAACTGTCTAAACTAAACTCGCAGCTGCCTACCCAGGAGCACGTAGGCATTTCCTTCCCTGCCTCAATTCCCAGGCGAGGGCAAACTGCGAGCAGCGTTCAGGTCAGAGCCAGGAGAAACAGCCTCCAACTGAGCTATTTCCCAACTTTGTAGCAGCGCAGTTAATTACTTGCAATTTCAGACAACCACCTGCGGTGCCCTAGCAGTGTTTCTTTGCTTGCAAAATGTGTTGATTCTTTGGAATTTTAGATTTTTGAAGCTGGCCTGAAAGTTTACCCGTTGCCAAAAATTGCTGTTGCTTGGGAGAAAATCAAATGACTAAAAATAAAATTAAAAAATCCTGTTAAATTTTGTGCGTGCAGGCTTGTTTCAATTTTGGGGAAAAGATGCTGCTGCCAAATCCAGGGAAGTAAAGGGTTATTTCCTACCAGCTTCTGAGTCCTCTTTTGTATGTCCAGAGTGTTCCTTCAGCACATGCAATCTGAAATTCTCCCCAAAGTCCTGGAGTTCTCTGTGTGTGTGTGTGGCTGCATATGGTGCATCCATGATTACTCTGTGCTTTTACTGGCATAAATGTGCTGTCTAGAGGCTTTACCTACCTCCTGCTTAAATCCAGGCATAATGATAATGCCTGTGTAAGTGTTCACTGGTATTGGCTAGCAAAGTTGCTGAAAATGAAAGTAAATGCAATGCTTTGGGGTTTTTTTAACCTCAGAATCACATACAGCTTCCTCCCAGACCAGCTAACTACCTGAAGCAGCCCACAGACCAAATATTTCTCTTTACAAGGTCACAGCCTAATAATTTCCAGTCCATGCTGGTACAAAGCCTGTCTGAGGTGGTGTTTCACGGGTCAAGTGCATGAAAATAATCTTTTGGATGCCAGAATTTTTAGAGGTGGCTGTAGCACCTGTCATATGACCAGTAGAATCTGAGGGGCAGGTGGATATTTTGTGTGGTACCTGATGAGTAGGGTCCACCTGGGCTCCTGAGAAAGTGTAGGAAGTCTCCTGTCATTCCTCTGGTGAATAAAAATTGTTTTCTGCTGTCAAATAAGAGATTGTAGAGGGAAGCTATTAAACAGCCTTAAAGCAGGTGGCAGATAGATGCGTGCTGTATATTGTGATTTTTAGGCTATGTGTGAGGGCTGCATGCCCAAACTGCATCTTATCACTTTTGGTGTCAAAACTACCTTCCATTGGCAGACACATTCTTTGAGTTACTAAAATATAATCAGGCATTGGAATGATTTCATTAAATAAATAACACAAAAACTCAGTAGGCTACTGAAAAAGACAGCAGAGAAAAAGCAAAAGGCATCCACCCCCCCCACTGAGGGAACTGGTCTTCTCTGAGCAGAATAATACCAGCTTTGGACAAAGAAATAGCCAGGACTGATATGAGAAGGCTGCAACACTGTGAAGGGAGGAAAGCTGTGGTGTGAGCAGGTCTGCAGGAGGAGGAAATCCTGCCATTTCCACCCAAATGACTGGATAGCTCTACCTCCCCTGGGGTGTCCAGAAATGGCCTTTCTTGCACCAGATTTAACCTGCCTCCTGCTTCCCCAGTGCTCATTCATTCCCAATTCATGTCACTTAATAGAGAATATGTTGACATTATTTAATGTTTTTTGCCAGCTGAATGTCATGAAGTTCCCATGGCACAGAAGATGACGCTAGAAGTGATTTTTCTTCTTTGAAAAGGATTTCTTTGCTGTATCTTGGGCTTGGAATTTTTGGTTCATTTAGGATTGACAGGGAGATTTTCTGATTTTAGAATTAGCTGATATGATTTCATCAGAATGGTGTGTCGGATTGGGTGTTGGAGTTCAGAGTACTTTATTTGCCTAATACCCGTTCTCTTGCTTTTTTTTTGCCTATCAGACCTTTGTTGAAGCCAAACATAGAGTAGACGAGTCATGAACAGGAGGTACAAACATTTGCTACTGGAAATAGAGAGGAGTATTTTCCTGCACAGTGCCAAAAATGAATACCCATTTACTGTTGTTGTCTAAACACTGAACAAGCACTATTTATATTTATTAGAGCTGGATTTATAGACCACTTCCTTTTAGAGTAACAACCATTGTTCCATTTTATGAACTATTAAGAGGGTAAAAAAACCCCATTTCAGTAGGGCTCCTGGTTATAAGGCTTACTAAGGAAATGCCTATTCCAAACCCTCCAATACATTTGTATTGTTATATTTGCATCTGGTTAGACTGCTGGGCTCTTCCATGCTGAGAGCTGAGGTAGCAAACACAATATGGTTTGAGGAGCAGCAGTTAAATCACATAGGCAAAGCTTTGAACATTATTGCTGGGTCTGAACCTTAAAGGTGTGTGAATGCCACATGATAATGGAAGTGCTGAGTACATGGCACCTTCTTACATGCTAAGGAAAGTAGGTTCTATAATGATGCTCCATGAAGATGCCATACATGGGTCCAGGCTTGTTCTTGAGTATGCTTCTCTAGGAGTCATCCTTGTTGGTCTGCCAAAGTGAGCTATGGCAAATGGTCTAGTGCTCTCTTAGGTTCTATTCCTACTGAAGTCTGCAGCAAATGATTTTCTCAGCAATTTCTGTAGGTGGTTGTGCAGTGACAGTACAGTCGAATTTTTATGCCTTTGTTAATGTGCCTTTCCATCCACTATGACAAGATGTTGCTTATCTTGCAATTAAGATTCAAAACCTGGCCCTGAAGTACTGGAGAATAGAGAGAGTGCAGGGTGTGGGCAGATTTTTGGGTCCCTGAAGACAATGAGCTCTGGCAGCTGGAGTGGACCCCAGGTGATTTAACATAGACAAGCATGAGCCCATCACCTGAGCTTCTTCTGGAGTCAGTGGACTGTGAGAGTGACTTTCACAGGCCAGTTCTGCTCTTTCTACAGGACAGATAGATCACCTCTAGATCTGTCTGTTTCCTGTTGACTCTAGGGAGCCCAGGGTGAGATGCACAACTAAGGGAACCTCCACTGCAAACATCTCTATGCGATCAGATGAATCTCATTCTGACACAAAGTGATGTGCACTTCTCCTCCTCTTTTCTGCTTCGTTTTATGAAGCAGGAAAGTATCTGGCAAACAAATAATTGGAGAGAAAAAAGGAAACAGAGAAGCAGCAGAAAGAAAACACTGTTGCATAAATAGATAGATAAAAAACTGTGCAAGGATACTTCTTTGAGTAAGAAAAATGAACACTCTATAAGTAATTGTTCTTTCTCCCTTCCCTCTGCATGTTTATTTCGAGCTTTCCAATTATTATGCACTTTCATACCCCACAGAGAACAGCATCTTAGCTCAAGGCTTTATCTCATTAATTTGTTTGTCGTGTATGCAATCATTAGGATTAGTTCATCTTATCCCAAAAACTTGCATCTTAGCAGGATGCTCGGGACTGCATTTTCAAAAAAATTACCTTCTTTTTTTGATCTGGTTGTCTGACTTTACTCAGTATTCCTGTCCTTTCTTGCCTACAAAAAAAAAAGTCATAATTTTTTTTGTCATAAATGATTCATTCCCATCTGATCTTGAGTGGCCCTTTGTGACTATCAATGAAAAAGGCATTAAGGGATGTTCTGTGAAGTGACGCCAGGCAGAGATGCAAGGCAGGGAGATTGAAGGGAGAAATTTGCCTTTAGGTGACTCATACTTTCCAATGAGAATAGTTCTGCAATGTTATCTGAGTATTGACGATATCGTCACAGGACTCTGGACAGGCTTAGTACTCATTGGTTTAAAGCACTGTAAAAAGACAGACTAAGAAGCAGATAAAAAATAAAAACAACCCAAAAGCAAGCACCACATACCACGTCCCCCTCTTCCCCTCCTCCCCTATCCTAAGAGTTTATTGCCTAAGTAGTCAGGTAAGAGGAATGGATGAGCAGAGGCCAGTTTGTTTGGGAGATGCTCATATTAATCAATGTTGCTTCCCTTATTTTCTCTAGAAGCAGAGGCGAAGGGATCATCTAGTGACTGAGATTAGACTCATGCTTACTATGATGGGATTAAGCTCATGGTACTCTGAGCTGCTGGAAAATCACTCATGGAGGGGTACACTTGTATCAGTGAAGAGAGAGAAGAGGTTTATTTCATACTTCGAAAGGGAGGATGGATTAGTTTCTGACTATGCTGATTCTGTGCACTGCTGAGGAACCCTTGATATCCAGCTTCATAACCCCATGTTTAAGATAGCTGAAGGAAGGAGAAAGAAATCCTCGCCTGGAAACTGGGGACACTAACACTGCTTGGCAGCCACAAGTTTATTAAAAGCTGGAAGATGCTCACAGGAAAAGCAAAATGAGTATTTAATTCTTTTCGTTGAAGACCTAGAATTTTCAAAAAGAAATGCAGAAGTTGTCTGAATGGTAGCTGGAGAAGCATTGATGTTGGCTCCCATGATGTATTAACAGACATCCAGAGGTCTTGCCTTACTGATAGTAGGGATACTGAGGAGGGATGGGACACTGGAATATATATGGCTGTCCTCTTGAAGTCCTCTTTCTGATGTGACGTGGTGGTTGACGACACTCTCTGTTTTGTCATCCTGCAGGTTACTCTGGTCAGGACTTTGACTGGGCAGACTACCAGAAGCAGTGTGGAGCGGAGGCAGCACCTCACATGTGCTTTAGAAATGTAAGTCCTCTTTCTGCTTTTGCATCACTCCTGTGAATCCATGTGAAACAAAATAGCTTGCACAGAAAAGCTGCAGCAAGGCTGTGGGAGGTGCTCTCAGATCACCATGAGTCTGTTTTAGGAAGTAAGCTGGAGAAGTCTTAGTCTCCATCCCCAAAAGAAAAAAAAGTATTATCTTACTCTTATCTTTATCTAATTCATTTAGATGTCCTGCTCTTCATCTCCTCTCTGGTTTTGTACAGCACCTAGGGCAAGAAAGATCTCAACTGGCCATTGGAAGTAATTCAAATGGTATTAAAACATAAAAAATAATTTGCATTATATTGTTTGGTTCTTTCCACATTTTGGATGTTTCCTCTGGTTCCGGCAGGGATACATTTAACCAAACCAAATGTGCATAAAAGCTAAAGTTGAAACTGCTCAGAGCATGAGAAAAGTGATTAACCCACATGGATACTCTGGTCTGTAGGACAGCTCATGTGCTTCCTTGATACAGCAACAGTGATGTGAGAGTGAGCAGCACATCATTAAGCTGGAGGACATGACGATTCAAAGCTTTGGAAACATCATTTTATACGTTGTTTTCTGGCGTGGCCTGATCCAACAGACATCCATAACTTGCTGACAGGCAGGTGTAGCCTTCTACCTTTTCCAGTAATCTGGTGCTCTTCTTCATGCTCCCATCCATAATTGAAAATGTGATTGTACCTAAATGAGCACAGAAGGGTTTGCAAAGTCAGCTGACTTAATTGGTGGACAAGAGAGTTCACCTGTGAGTTACAGAGCCTTTCACTGGACTTGGAAATCAAAAGACTAGGGGACGTGTTTATGGAAAGCAAAATGGTAACTGTCTCATAAGATACCAACTCTGTTTTTGCATGGAATACTTCATCTGTGGTGGCCCAAGGGCAGCCTGGCTTGGAATAGACCTTTGATGATGAACCCTTTCTAATGATGAATTCGAGAAAACCTGTATCTACAGAGTCTGACTTGGGAGTCAAAGCAGAGTTTGGATTTCTTTGCCCCATTTGCTATGCCACCTGATGCAAACTCCTCTACCTCAAGGGATTTTAAGCAAAGATTTCTGAAATTGCTGAGGGAAGCTGTACAAATATCTGAGTGGGACATTTGCCATGTTCCCTCTTTTCTGCAAGCACTCTACCCTTTATATCACTTTTTATTCTGTCAAGTAATGGATCTATGCTCTTCACATTGGCAGCCTTGAAAACAGTCTGTGTAGTATCCTCCAAAGATTAAATCAAGTCTAAGCACCCCCCCTTTTTTTTTTTTAAATGGAAAAATTCATCAGATGAACATGTGTCTGTTACTCTTTCACTCTTGATAACACAGCTCTCTGCAGAGAGATGTAATCTTGCTGTTGTCACTTGTGCAGCCTCCCTGGCAGGTTGGTCCATTTGTTTTGTGGCTGTGAGAAGCTTTTTGATAGAAGCTTTACAGCCAACACATCTTCCACCTAGTGCAGCCAGACGTGGTGCTGGAAGTGGATGTGCTGTAACTCTTTCCTCAGGGGGGATATTTAACAAGGAGAGGCAGTTATGGAATGGATTGACATGACCAAATGCTTAGTAAAATAAACTCCCAGCTAACTGTTTTGCCATTGATTCTGTATAAATTAGCCTCCAGCACCGAACTGCAATGAAAAGAACTGGTGTGATGATAAATGATGTTTCCTTGTTAGGGAACATAAAAGGCATTTAAACAAACTCACCCTGCTTTTCTGCGATCCTGGCAGCTTTTATAGTGTAAGGCTGATCGGTGTCCTGAGCAAGGCTTGCAGTGAGGGAACTAATATTTAAGGCTTGCAGCACTATCTTGGGAGGCCTCTTAATAAGAAAGAAAGAAGAATAAACACCACCACCACACATACAAACAAATAGCAACAGCAGACCAAACCAAAGACCAAATCCAGAAGTTTTTACTCTCACAGAGAGGTCCCAGTGATGGCTCAAGTGGGCATGGTGATAAGTGCTAGACAAAGAGCAGAAAGGTTGAATTTGAGTCAAATGTTCAGTTGCTGGATGAGATCTCATCCAGGAAAAATCTTATCCAAGGGAAGGAACAGTATAAAGGCAAGAAACCTTCTCACTCTCCACAACTGCCTGATAGCAGTTGTAGCAAGGTGGCTGTTGGTCTCTTCTCCCTAGTAGCAAGAGATGGGACAAGAGGAAATGGCCTCAAGACTGACCAGGACAGGTTTAGGTTAGATATTTAAAGAAACTTCTTCACTGAGAGGGATAGATAATGGTATAACTCAATGACTTGAAAGGTCTTTTCCAACCAAAATAATTCTGTGATTCTGTGATCTTTTTGCGTTGCTGTATGCAGAGATGCAAGCACCCAGAGCTGATATGTTGCAGAATGTGTAGGACAGAGGGCAGGAAAATGTAAGGAAAGAGAGTGATGACATGGCCACCAGTATTGCATTACTGTGTTTTCAGGGTTGTTGGGGATATTGGGAAGAAACAGACCTTAAATGAAGGGAGAGAGGATGTGAAGTGACAGAGGGTAAGGATAAAAATGCTGCTTAGCTTGTGGGGAAGGTTGTAGGGTCTTGGGTTTCCTCTGCATTTGAGATCAGCTGAAATAGCTGCAAACAAGCCATTGTTTATGTTAGGCTCTGGCAGGAGCAGGAGGGACTCAGCAGCCTACTGCTATCCCATGGCCAGACCAACCCCAGCCCGAAGAGGTTTGCCAAGGCATACACTAGCCTGTGAAAGTGGTACCTCAGTGATTTGAACTACAGCTTCTGTCAGGCTCTCAGCCTCTTAGTACTAGGGGAGGTGCTGCATTCTGACAAGCTCATGGCCCACATTTTGGTTGTATGTTTTTTATTTGGGATGATGACTGATCTTTGGGGGATTGTTGATACATTATCTGGCTTGGCTTTACACACACTGGGGAAAAGCAGGAGAGCGGTGGGGGTCCTGCTGTGACAGGAAACACAACTGGCCCCATCTACACTTACCTGCACTTAGGTAACCTGAAGTCTACAGAGTAAAACCTTATACAGTGAGCTTAAAATACTCCATGAAAACCAGATTTCTCCCAACTTCAGTCATCCAGGGCAGTTAGTTGTGTAAAGAAGTTTCTGCGGTCTCAGGGAAGACAAATGATGATTCGCATTGCAAGGTGTCTCCTAGCAAGCACAGCAGATCTGGGAACCCTCTGTGTGGTGTCTCATAACTAACTGTGACTAACAAATGCATCACTGGTAAGCAGTCAAATATACTCAGAGCTGGTGTGGAGCAAACGCCTCTCAGTCTCTGAGAGTTAGGGGGTGGAGTAAACCATGAAAAACATTGTTTCTTGATGTGTTACTGTCATTGTTTTTTCACACCGGTGTCTAGGGCAGCTCCATTTTCAATCTGAATGCCTTTGTGTTCTTCAGTGCATCTTGCACTTCTGTGGAAAGCAAACCATGCAAAATTTATGCTTCCCACTGAACAGCCTAATTGAAGTCATGCAGTGCTGTAGTGCCATATTTCAGTGCTGATGCTTGACTCTTTCAGACGTCCTTCAGCCGTGGCTTTACTAAGAACATGAAGTTGGAGGCAGTGAACCCTAGGAACCCTGCAGAGATATGTGTTGCTTCTATCACCTCAGTTAAAGGACGATTAATGTGGCTTCACCTGGAAGGTATGTACTGTAAAGGCTTCTAAGGCTTCTTGTGTTTGTGTGGGTCTTTCAAGTACTCTCTTAATTTTGTCCTTCATCTTTTGCACAGTATTGCTTTCTCCAGTCTTTCCTTTTTATATGCATTATTAAGAATTATCTTCCCCTGCCCTCTCCACAAGGGCACACAAGACCTTCCCATCCTGCCATCCACATGAAATCTATCAGCATGATCTCTACTGATGACAAAAATCTCCGCAGTGCCATCATGATAAACCTCCATCCTGAGGATGAATGTTTGTCTCACTTGTGCAACTGAGACTTCCAATGTGATTTCCAACAGGCTTTTATGGGTTCTCCTGTCCTTCTGCAACTTCCTTCCTTCCTGCCTTCCTCTCAATTTTCTTAGCTAGATCCATAAATCTGCAATAGGTACTGCTACTTGCTGTGCCCATTGCATGCTCATGTCCCTCTTCTCCGTGATCATATAATTTCCTTTGTTACCTAAGAGAGCTCCTGCAGGCAGCACTCTATAATACAGGTCTTAGAAAGTTCCCATCCCATGGAGAACAGCACCATTGTACAAGCAGCATTAGGAGAGTACTGAAAAACTAGCAGGACGTAACACTGTGTCAAACCTTCCATTTTTGTCTTGAAATGAGGTACAGATGAGCTTGTTTCTCGTGTGGTTTTCCTTCTGAGACATCCTTTCTCAAGTCATCTAGATAAGGACTTCTGAAATAAGTGTAATTTACAGCAACACAGGGATACTTCTTGTTATTGCTTTAAAACCAGTGTTATTTGTAAAGTCACCAAGAGCAGAAAGCTATGCTCATTGAAGTTATTGTAGCATGCATCATTGTCACAGCATAGTTAATTTTTACCCATCAAGGTAACACACTGTTGTTTGAAGCTACTGGCTTCATCTATAATGAATATAAGAGCTTCAGTTTCCCTCTGAAATCAATAGTAATTGGGTCAGCATCAACTGCAAATGTGATACACTGCTTTGCTTTCTTCTGGAGATCCATGAAAATATCAGAGGTACTTCTGATGGCCCATAGTCCTGCTCACAACCAACGTCTGTAAGATTTGTGCTTCTGCTTGTTGATGGATGCATAAGGCATTTTGTCTTCTCTGTGATTATCTCTAGTGTATAGAGCAGTGCAACACTGCATCTTTGTTTTTGGTGTAACTGCATGCAATGGTGCGTTTTGGGTTGTTTTTTTTCCTGAGACAACTGATTCCTTTCTGACTTGAGGTAGCTAAAGCTCATCTTCAGCCTGTTGTGGACAGCTGGAATCAATACTTCTTTGAAATTTGGTTCTCACTAAGGCTGTTGTCAAGTTTACACACATCTGGTTGAGGAAACTCCCCCATTATGGCAACTTCCGTTCTTCAATAGCCACATCTCTTCACTTCGATATGCAAATTTTATGGAGTTTGAGAATCCTTCTTTTTCTTTCTCCCTTAAGCTGTAATACTGTCAAAGGGATTCAGTATTCACCTAACTCTTACCCATTATAGTCAATAGGAAGTGCTGTTTCTTGAAGTCCTTAAATAAACTATTCCTCCAAAACCCTGGGTAGAGGCATGGAGAGGGCCACACACTCCCACACTCCTCCCTTCCCTCAACCCTTTCTCCCTTTCATTCCTTTAATTTCTTGAAGGATGTTTTTACAACTTATAATAAAAAACCCTGTGTGCATCTCCCTGTGTTTTGAGTTCTGACATAAATGTGCTTTATGCTTGGTTTATATCTCAATCCCAGGAATAGAATGATCTGTAGTAAAAGGAGAAGATGCAAAAGACTGCCAAAAAAATAGAAAGAAACCCTTGCTGCTGTCAAACTACATAACTACAGTATGCACAGTGTTACACTAAAACTAAGCATTAAAAACAGCACAAAACCCTGCTTGCAGAGTTGTAAAGTAAATGTGGCTTGAACTGTGGCATGGTTTTTTGAGTCCATTAATACACTATTGTTTCTTACTGGTTATTTATATTCTGGTAGCAGCAAGACTCCCCAGCGACCATGGGAGCCCATCGCTGAAGACCTCAGGTCCCACCATTTATCATGGGCACATCTGAAGCTTTCATTGTTGCCCTCCCAGTTTCACTGTCTTGATGGCCCAAACTGCAGCCATAAACCAGGATGCAGTAGTTAAGCAGCATTGAGTTAGACATGAGGGAACATTGCTTAATAAATCACACTTTGTACAGTAGCAAAACTCTGTAAACTTCAGGGCAAGCATTTAATGAGCAGCAGTATAGTTCCCCTGTGGTGGAGAAGAAGCATAGGGCTGATCTGATGTGCACATCCCATCACTTTCTGCTACTTTATTACTCATCATCTGCATTGTTAATTTTTACTGGTTCATTTTAGATTTTAAAGCTGAAGCTTTCTGGTGTGAATTTATACAAGCAATAATGCACACTCTCTGCACAGCATAGGAATGTGAGGAAAACCCTTTTGTTAATCACTTTTCCAGGGAGGTTTTCCAAAATTTTCCCTTTGAGAGTTTTCTAGAGCTGCTGCTCTGTTCTGCTCATCCTATAAGCTTCATATCAGCAGATGGTAGTTTTCCTCACACTATTTCCAAACTCCCTGTTCTTTTCTTTTGGCCACAAAAATGGTCACAGAATCGTAGAATGATAGGGGTTGGAAGGGGCTTTCGGAGATCATTGAGTTCAATCGCCCTGCCAAAGCAGATTCACCTAGGGCAGATCACATAGGAATGCATCCAGATGAGTCATGAAAGCCCCTAGAGAAGGAGACTCCACAACCTCTCTGGACAGCCTATTCCAGTGCTCTGCCATCCTTACAGTAAAGTTTTTCCTCATATCGAGGTGGAACTTCCTGTGTTCCAGTTCATATCAGTTGCCCCTTGTCTTATCACAGGCCACCACTGGAGAGACTCACCTCTACTTCTTAGCTCCTGCCCTTCAGATAATTGTAAACATTGATCAGATCCCCTCTCAGTCTGCTTTTCTCCAAGCTAAACAGTCAGGTGTCTCAGCCTTTCCTTATGAGTCAGATGTTCAAGTTCCTTAATCATCTTCAGATGTTGTAAAATGGTCAGAGTGCTAAAATGTCTCTTCTATGAGGACGAGATGAGCAGGTTGGGGTAGTTCAATCTGGAGTAGAGAATGCTCCAGAGAGACCTTATTGCAGCCTTTCAGTACTTAAAGGGAGTCTGTAAGAAATATGGAGATAGACGTTTTAGCAGGGTGATGCTTTTACTGAAAAAGGGTAGATTTAGACTAGGTACAAGGAAGAAATATTTTATAATGAGGGTTGTGAAACACTGGCCCAGGTTGCTCAGAGAGATGATAGAAACCCCATTCCTGGAAACTTTCAGGTTAGGCTAAGCAGGGTTCTGAGAAATGTGATCTAGTTGAAGATGGGGTGTTGAATTAGATGACCTTTAAAGATCCCTTTCAACCCAAACATTTTTATGAATCCGCAGTTCTTTTCTATTTTAACATCTCGAGTCTCATGGACATTCCTTAGTCTGACAAGATGGCAACATAAAATGCAGCAACTGAAACTAACGAGTCTCAAACAAGCTGTTTTCCACTTCCATGAGCAAGGGCCAGACAAAACAGCAAGATGTCAAAAGTGGAAGATAGGAATATCAATTGCCAGAGAGAAGAATTGTGCCTGGGAGTACAGAGGAGCTGTGAATATATCTTCCAAGAGCAATAGCAGTGTTGGAGAACAGACATTATGGTGCTTCCTTGCTCATCAAGAGCGGCTGCAACTGCAAACTTTAAAAGCAAAATTTTTATGTCACATCTATTACTGTTTGCAAGCAGGGAACTACATTTGATGTGCTTATTTGGTCAGAATAACACTGTAGAACAGCTACAGTAATGAAAATAATGGATTTTTCCAGTCCTGCTGAAATTTCAGTGGGAACTGTGTTGCTCTCTTGCTCAGTTCAGGACTTGATCCATGACTTGTCCACTGACTTCAGGGATTCAGCAAAAACATCAGGCCCTTGGCTGAATTTGTGGTGTTTTGACCACTGGAGAGTGCAGCTTTCATCAGGTTCAATTGAGCAGTGACCTCTTGGATATTTTCTCAAGGAAGGACAGTTTTGCAGGGAACACCAGCTGCCGAGGCCTTGCACTGGGGCTTAGCTGCTCATGAGCAGGTTTTGTTCTGAATCACAGAATCATAGAATGTTAGGGGCTGGAAGGGACATAGAAAGATCATTTAGTCCAACACCCTGCCAGAGCTGGACCACTTTTTTTTTTTTTTTCAACGGTCCAGTTTTCATTTTTATTATTTTTTATCCCCCTTCTCCCTCCTTCTCCATCTATTTCCTCCCATCTCCCTCCTTTTCTTCCCATCTCCTTCCTTTCCTCTTCATCCTCTTTCCCCCATCTTCCTCCTTTCCATCTTCTTTCTTTTCTCCATCTCCTTCTTTTCATCTCTATCCTTCTTCTCTCCATCTCCCCCCTTTCAGTACAACCTCTCCTTTACCACCATGTCTGCCTCTTTCTCACCCCACCCCACATTTTCCTCTTTTCCCCCCAAACTCAGAACACCTGGGTTCTGCTGGAGTCTCCTCCCACCTCAGGTGTGAACACTTTGCCCTCTCTGCCCACTCCCCTTTATAACTGGCCCCAGGAAAGGCAGAAGCCCCAAGTTTGCCCAATTGGGCAGAGGGATCCTCCTCCCATGGTTGCTGGTGAGTCCCTGTGGTGCACACTGGGTGAATGGGAGTGGGTTCTGTAAAGGCCGGGGGGCCTGGTGGCCCCCTGGTCAGGTAGGGTAGAGATGCAATGATTGCTCTAATGTTACCCATGGCTGCTGGCTGGGACTCTTTACTTAGGCTGAGCTCCTCACTGTTTAGCTGCTTCTTTCTGCTCCCTTACTATAAGCTTAAGTACTTGGCTGAACTGGAAGCTCATGGGGGAGTAATATTGTTGCCACAGAGGGCTTTTCTAACCCAGACAAATTCTAAGATTATCAAGCCCAACCTTCAACCCAACACCTCCATGGTTCTTAAACCATATCTCAAGATGCCAAGACCACACATTGCTTAAACATCTCCAGGTCATTATGGTGACTCCAGCACTTCCCTGGGCAGCCTGCCCCAATGCCTGACCACTCTTGCAGCAAAGAAATTGTTCCTCATGTCCAACTTAAACTTTTCCTGGCACAGTTTCAGGCCTCTTGTATTCTCATTCTATCACCTGATACTAGGGAGAAGAGACCAACTCCCACCTCACTGCAACCTCCTTTCAGGGAGTTGTAGAGAGCAACAAGGTCTCCCCTCGGCCTCCTCTTCTCCACACTAAACAGCCCCAGGCCCCTCAGCCACTCCTCACCAGCCCAGTTCTTCAGCCCCTTCACCAGCTTGGTTGGCTGGACATGCTCCAGCCCCTCAGCGTCCTTCTTGGCATGTGCTTTCATCCCATCCTCTTCTCTTCCCCATGTCCCAGTGAAACAGAGACTGTGCCTTCAGTGTATAATGTATGAACACAATGCAGGGCCCAGGGAAATCCTGTGAAGACCTCCATGAATCTATGCAGACATCATGACTTCACTTTTGCAACAATTTCCTCCAGCAGTGTGAGCACCATCACCTATTTTCCTGGGTTTTCTTTCATACAGCTGCACACTCGCCAAGTGCAACAAGTTTATTACAAGAGACAAGATTGATCCAAATGCTGCATCTCAGCCTCAGTGCCATTCCATCACAAAGTTCAGTTACTGTTTCAATTACACTGCAAGCTCTTGATGAGCATTCATTAGCGGGAAGTTCCCTGTAGTCATCTAGCTGTGCACAGTCCAATGCTGCTGCATTAAGCAGGAGGCAAAGATGCTGTAACAGGTGCAAAGGTGAGGATACTGCAAGGGAAGCTGCTGCGTCTTTGGTCTTAGCAGATCATCTCATGCTGACACTGGAGCTATGGCTCCCAAGATGGAAATGGCAGGGGGTGGTGAAGTTCCTGTCCAAGTTGGCCCAGTGCATATGGACTTGGCGTAATTAAGTGGTGTCTTGAGTTAGTACTCAGAATTGTTTTCACATGAACTCATAGCCAGCAGGGTATGAGTTTGCCGTAATGGGCTTTAAGTGTGATCCACATAAACCAAGACAGGAGACATAATAACCAAACTGGAAGAGATTTGCTTTAAGGATAGGTTTTCATTGCAGTTTTGGCGTCCATTATTCCAGAGATCTTAGCACATCTCTCCCACTTGGCTTTTTTTTACTGCCTCAGTGAGGCTGTACTGTTCAACAAAGACAAATGTATGGTCCTGGAAAAACAACCTAGGATTGCAGCACAGGCTGAAGAGTAGCTCTGTGAAAGAGGACCTGGGGGTCCTGGTGGACAGTAGACTCAGTATTTGAGTGAATAGTCTCCTACTGCAGCAAAGCAAGCCAGCAGGATGCTCAGTTGCATCAACAAGGGCATCACCAACAGAGATAAAGAAGTCATTATCTCACTCATCACACACCTGGAATACTGTGTACAGTTTTGGTCCCCACTATATAAAAGAGATGTGGACAGGCTGGACAGTGTCCAGAGAAGGCCCACAAAGATGTTCCAAGGGCTGGGATGCCGTTTTATGAGGAAAGGCTAAGAACTAGATTTATTCAGCTTGGAGAAAAGAAGTCTCAGAGGAGACCTTCTCACCACGTTCCAGTCTTCAAGGTATGGCTACAGAATCAATGGAGACTCCTTTTTCTGTGAGGAGTCACATGGAAAAGACAAGGAATAATGGGTGCAAGTTACTTCTGGGGGGATTCTGATTAGACAGAAGAGGAAAGTGTTTCACAAGGACAGCAAGCCATTGGAATAATCTCCCCAGGTAAATGGTAGTTCCTCTAGTGGTGGTCATTTTAGAATTTATCTGGAGGGAGTGCTGGGCCATCTTGTCTAAACTATGGCTTTCCCAAGAAAGGTCGAAACAGATAATCCTTAAGATCCATTCTGACCTGTTACTTTATGATTCCCTTATTGAGTGCTCTCATTCTGTTGTAGTGAGGATCCCTAGGAGAATTCATGGCACCTCTAGGCAGACATAAAAACAGTGACTCAAGGACAGAACTACATGATGAAGCTTCAGAAGGGCATTGTGGCATAAAGGTCTATCAGATTAGCTACCACCCTGTTGCAGCCCATGTGCACTCTTACCTGTAAGAGCAGAGCTTTCTGTTAACTTGCTTGTGTGAGCCTACAGAAAACAAAAGGGTCAGTCAGGCTGTCTTGTGTAGGGAAAGTCATGCACATTTAACCATACTGGCTTTTGGCTGCTTCACTGCTCACCCTTAGTGTGCTCTTAATGGGGATTTTCTTTGGAATAACATTGCACTGTAAATGCAACAGCCTTATCATTGCTGTCTGTGCAAAATTGAAGATTAAATGATGCCTGATTTTGATGCAGGGAAACAGATTTTTTTTTTACATGTTCTATCATTTGCTTCCCTTGGATTGTGATGAATGCTTGAATGACTCCGAGCTTGATATTCCTGTGTCTAAATTACATAATAAATTTGTGTTTATAGGTTTACAGATGCCTTCTCCAGAGTACATAGTTGATGTAGAGTCTATGGACATTTTCCCTGTTGGCTGGTGCGAAGCAAATGCTTATAACCTGACTCCACCACACAAAGCTGTTTGTAAGTACATGGGAACCTCAAGCAGCACAGATATTACTTCAACAGATTTGTCAGGGGGTTTATTTTATGTCTAATTCAGTTTTTGGTACTACCAACTTAACTAGCAGACTGGTAACCAGGGGCTATAAGTGTATTGTAATAAATAGCAATAAACCTGATCAGTGACTAGACTCTGCAGCATGGACATTCTGCAATTTGTGCTTGTTTGTGTGGTCAGTTCCTCTGAAAATGGGATCGTTTGTGCTGCTGCATGGTTTGGGATTGCACAGCATGGGTTGTTGATTTGCTGTGGAGTCAGCAGAGTGATACCAGTTTTTGTTCCCTGAGCAAAGTTCCCAGGCACCTGAGTGAATTATGGACACTGGACCTCAAATTGGGGGGGAAGAAAAATGACATGAAATGTAGGGTGGAGTGGACACAAAAAGGCTATCCAGGTACTCCCTCTGAAACCAGGATCTGCTTGTCTACATTGAGAAATGCTTGCAGGCTTCCCGTAATGGAGTTTGTGCCCCTTCCCAGGATGTCTATCGCATTATTTCACTGCCTTTACCAACTCAGAGATTCCCTTAGTGCTTAATTTAAATCTTTCCCAGCACAATTAAACCTGTAGTGTTTTCTTCTGCCTCTAGTGCATATGAAGACCAACTTGTTTCCTTTTCCGTTTGCATTCTAAAGCAGTTCATGAGTATTTGGTGGCTTGGTCTCCCATTCCTAGCAGAAACTATCTAACCCCATCTCAAGTCAGCAGATGAAAAGTTAACCTCTCTGTTTATATTAATTAACATCTGAAAGGCAAATTTTAAAATGTGCCATCCCTTTTGAAGAGTTAAATATACTTAAGCTAAAAATCAGGCAGCCAGGGCTTAATGTGGGAGAACACTGCTATGGCAACATTATGCAGCTTTACTGCAATTTATAGCTAGGGATAAATTATGCTGGAGGTAATCATGCTTGTAAAATGTAATCTTATCCATATGTGTTGCTGTATGGAGAAAAATATTTGTGTTTTTAGTCTAATTCTTTTTTATACCGATCCCATAAAACACGATATTAGCATTCCAGAGGAAAGATTAAATGTATTATTACATCTTTAAAGTAGGTTTTAATGATGTAGTGACTTACTTAAAAAACACCATGAAAAGATGGCAATAGTAATTAAATACCATTTCATTGTGTTAGGAGTCATTTTATAGTCAGTGTATTTATACCACTTTTTTTTTATCTGTTATGGGCATATTTTATAGGACAGAAGAGTGAAACACTGTTTTATTTTCTTCCTTGCTTCGTTTTTTACAGTGCGGCGGAAGAGAAGGATTGCAGTCGTGCAACCAGAAAAGCAGTAAGTTTTTGTGGTTTAAAATGATTGTTTAAGGTGTTGTTTACGGTGATGTCCAGCAGAAAAGCACCTGGGGATGCTGGTTGACAGCTACTGAATGTGAACCAGCAGTGTGCTCAGGTGACCAAGGCCTACAGCGTCTTGGCTTGTATTCTGCTATGAGGACAGGGGGACAGGCTGAGGGAGTTGGGGCTCTTCAGCCTGGAAAAGAGAAGGCTTTGAGGAGAACTTATAGTAGCCTTCCAGTATCTGAAGGGGGCCTACAGGAAGGCTGGGGAGGGACTATTGACAAGGTCTTGCAATGACAGGACAAGGGGCAATGGGTTTAAACTGGCAGAGGGAAGATTTAGACTGGATGTTAGGAGGAAGTTGTTTACAGTGAGGGTGGTGAGACACTGGCACAGGTTGCCCAGGGAGGTTGTGGCTGCTCCCTCCCTGGAGGTGTTCAAGGCCAGGTCGGAGGAGGCCTTGAGTGCCCTGTACTAGTGGGAGGTGTCCCTGCCTATGGCAGGTGGTTGGAACTAGATGATCTTTGAGGTCCCTTCCAACCTTACCATTCTATGATTCGGAATAGCGTGGCCAGCAGGAGTAGGAAAGTGATTGTGACTGTGTACCCAGCACTGGTGAGGCCACACCTTAAGTACTGTGTTTAGCTTACTACAAGAAAGACGTTGAGGTGCTGGAGTATATCCAGAGAGAGGAAAGTAAGTTGGTTAAGGGAGTAGAGAACAGACTGAGGGAATTGTGTTTGTCTAGTTTGAAGAAGAGGAGGCTGAGGGGAGACCTCATTGCTCTCTACAACTAATTGAAAGGAGGTTGTAGTGAGGTGGAAATTGGTTTCTTTGCCTGAGATTACTTCAAGTTGCACCTGGGGAGGTTTAGTCTGGATGTTAGGAAAAAAATTCTTTACTGAAAGAATTGTCAGGCATTGCAACAGACTGCCCAGGGAGATGGTGGAGTCGCAGTCCCCAGAGGTGTTAAAAAAATATATAGACACGGCACTTTGGGACATGGTTTGGTGGTTGTAGTGGTGGTAATAATCTTAGAGATCTTTTCCAACCTGAATGATTGTGTTGTTCTATGATATTTTTAGTGAGATAAATCAGTTCTTCCAGGAGAAATGATATGCAGCACCTGAATGACTTTGGGAACTACTACCCAGATGTTGCAGCACAGTCACCAAGGGGATTCCTTTAAATTTAAAATGTTTGTGAACATATAATAGAGTCTTTGCAATAGAAATATTTTACTAGCTGGGACTGTGTAGCCAGTGTATGATGGCCTGTAAGGGGTGCTTATGAGAGACAGAAGTGTACCAAGAGGGCATTTCCCTACCTAATCCTTGCAGTTTCTAGAAGCTAGAATTTAAAGGACTGGCATGTGAATTACCTGTTGCCTGAAGGGCTAAAGCTCACAAACTAGAGTATTTTTTGAGGAGGAGTGGATCTGACTCCTCTTTCTTCAATATGGTTGCCCAGGGCTATGAAAACCTGTGTGGAAGTGGGATTGCATTTGCGGTATCTCCATTCCTTGGTTCAGACAGGTGCCGGTGTATTTCTTGGTGCAGCCTGAAGGCTGGTTCTACCCCTTTGCCCAGTCTGACACTATTAAATACACTGACCTTTTGTTTAACAGGTTACCATCCACAGTGCCTGTTGAGAAAATACCTCATGACCTTTGCCCAGTTCCTCAACCAGACACAACAGGTAAGGCTGCTCGGCACCAGCAGCATCTTTATTTCAAGGACCTGTTGCATGTATGAATGTAACCCAAAAAAGAGATTGTGTCATGCAGGTGGGGAGATGGGACCACATCTGTGAGATGTGATGTGGGCTCACCAACAACATGGGGAGTCTCTGATCTACTGTGTGTTAAGATCTGGTCCTCTGCATGTGAACACTGTGTCTTGCTGAGATTCAGAGTTCCCCTGTAGCTTGCCCATTCCAGCTGAGGATGGCAGGGCCATGTTAATGAAGCCTTTGTGGAGACGGATGCAACTTTTTAATTGTCATCAATGAAATTACTTGCACCAGGATTTAATGAGTCCCTCTGTTGGCATCAGTCGCATCAGGACTGTGTGGCATGGCTGCTACTTCTGCTAAAGGCAAAGTTTTCTTCCTTTTATCAATGGCAGGAAGGTCTGAGAGTGCAATATTCATCCAGTTAATTGCACAGACACAGCAGGAAAGGCAGAAGTTAATTCACTTTATTTCAGCAGGCTGCAAGACTCACATTGACATCTGAGCCAGCATCCCAGGGCTCTGTTGCAGTCAAATGGGGAGAAAAGAGCTTTTGGGGGGTATGATAACAAAAAAGTGGATAACCACTTGGATGGCACATTAACCACATCTAGAAGTACCCACTTCTTTCCATGGGCTATAAAGAAATCAGAGTAATTTGTCCAGGCAAAGACAATGGCTCTGTAGACACACGTTGGGTCAGGAGAATGGCACCACAGTGCTCACTAAGTTGGACAGTGGCTGAAGAGGGTTTTGTAGAGCTCTCCACCTCACTTTTCTCTCTGAGCCGATTGTACCTGTGAGAGGCAGCTAATATATTCCCTTTCTGGCAAATCGCAACTGAGTTGCTCATATCCATCTGCAATGTGAGTTATGAAAGAGCCTCAGGTCAAGTTATGAATGAAATCCTTTCCCAGTTCTCCTTTTGGTAGGATGCGCAGCCAAATCAGCTGCTATTAAAAGCACTTGTTTTTCCTGTGTCAGCCAGATTCAAATAGCAAAGCCTTCTCTACCTTATACATCAAGGAAGACTTTTTATACCTCTTTTTTTTCTTCTCCTCTCCTCCTGACGTCTAGGAGGAAGAAGAAAGGCTAAAGTGCTACATGCACATCAATGGTACTTTCTCCTTGCAGGCACCATCAATGGGAGATACTGCTGCCCCCAGCTCTACATCAACCACCGCTGCTTCTCAGGTCCATATTTAAACAAAGGCAGAATAGCAGAGCTACCTCAGTCTGTCGGGCCTGGCAAGTGCGTGCTGGTCCTCAAAGAGGTACGGCTCAAGCTATCTTCTGGGGGGGATTTCAGGGGAATGCATGGGCTGTGGGTTGCCAGGCCCAGAATTTGAAATTAATGCACTTAAAATGCACCTGGAGCTCTTGTAATGGTTTCCCTAAGTCACAGCTGCAAGCTGGGAAGATAGGGTAGGTGTATATACATTGTGGGTTTTGATGGGAAAGGTGACGCTTTTGAAACATGGGGACTCCTGTTGGTTGGGAGCAAGTGTCATCTAATGGCAAAGAGAATTTGTGTTCTGACTGGAATTATCCCCAAAGAGGACCTCTGTGGTTGTTGCCATCTGCGTATTTCTTAGCACCAACACTGCTGTTGAGTCAGCAGATTCAGCGTGAGCGACACGTTTGTATAAGTGGCCATGGTTTGAAGAGGCCCAAATCATCAAGATCCAAAGTGACTAGAACAGCCAAGAAGGACAGCACGTGATGTGCTGAGTGAAGGCTGTGGTGTGCCCATCTCTTGCTGAATGTGGATGGGTTAATCCCATGCAGCAGTGATGGCAGAGCACCGTCATCTGTTCACTGTATCCTGAGTTAATCAGTGCTTGCTTAAGGCCAAATCGCACTGTTGAGTGCTTGCTGTTGACCTCAGAGGAAAGCTAACTTGTCTGAAATAAATATTTTCCACAAAGATTGCTGTCCATGTACAGATGAAAGGCAGAGTGACTGCAGGTGTCAAAGAACAGAGCTGGTGCTATTGAATAAACTATCACTGATGTCTTGTATACCATTTCAGTTGGACTTGGGTCTCCTAGAAATCCAGATTTTCCAACTTTCAGGTGTGTACCTAATAAACCCCTCTTAATGTGGATGCAGGGACATATCTGAGCCTTTGTGCAAAAGCATGAGAACTTCTTAGTGTCCATTTTTCTGATGTATTTGTAAGACCCTCAGTACTCAGCTCAGGGTGTTTGCAGTTGTCTGAAATGAGATGAATTTCAGCCCATAACAGAAGCAGCTGAAAGGTGAGGTTCCTCCCAAATCATCCACCACTTTTCAAAACACCTCTGTAGAGTGACTCTCTTGTGTCCCCATTCACTTCCTCATCACCTGCTTTATACACAGCAGCACTGACGGTTGTTTAACATGAGTGAAAGCTGGGCTGTGAAGAGCTCCTAGGAATCCAGCTGCTTGTGCAGGTGGAGCACTTGGGTCTCAAAGAATCAAGTCAAAAATAACCCTTAGCAGAAAACAGGATAAAGTGACTCCAGAGCAGAAGTTGACAGCTGCCAAATTTGAAAGCAAGTCCACAGTGGCTTGCTGCCGGCGAGCATTAGCAATCTGCTGCCGCTTGGAAAACAGGCAATAAAAAAACAGCGTGGGGCAAACATGAGGTGTGCACAGTCAGTTCTTACGCTGATGGTTCTTTCTCCTTTCCTCCTGGCATCTGGATTTTGAAAACACAAACTGCAAAACTTCTGCCTGTTTGTCCTGCGGTATCTTAGGGCTTTGCTACATAGGCGTAACACCAGCTTCTCCAAATTCCTCGAGAATGGGGCCAGTTACCCACTGTGGAAGCCAACGGAAGTTTTCTACAGAAAACTTATTTTCTCATGCTTTGCCTTCTTTCAGAATTGGTTGCTGAGGGAGAAAGTAGCAGTGTCAGTGAGACCTGAGCACCTTGCTTTTGGAGACATGAATGACTTCCTAAGGAGCAGAACAATGACAGTGACCCAGTATTGCTCAGTGTTATTTTGCAGATAAATTCAAGCTCAGTCTGACTACAAGGACCAGGTTCAAATTCTGGAAAGAGTGAAGATAAACCACTTAGGGTGTTGCTGTAGGTGTGTAGTTCCAAGAACTGTAGGCATGGGAAAGGATAGGGGTACCCAGCCTATAGGGGAAGCAGAAAGTGGCAAAGTAGACATCCCTACATTGAGATGAAGATCTGTGGTAGCTGCCAGAGCACCCAGAAGGACTGCAGAGCTGAGCGGTGAGAACAGTGCAGGATGTATCTCCTAAAGCCCAAGACCAAGAGTTTGCACAGCTGAAGAGCTCACAAGGGTCTGTATCTCTCCAAACCCAGTCTCAGTGCTGATCTTGATGCCTTTTTCTCACTTTACACCTGCTGGTGGTGTGGCCTCAAGAATGCAAATGTATTATAATGATCTCTCTCACTATACAGGAAAATTGCAGGCTATTGTAAATTATGCATCAGCATAACTTGTCTGGAATAGATAAATTATACATGGGATTTACTCCAGCAGCAAACAGAAGAGGGTGGGAAAGAGAACTTAAAACCAGAGCTACGAAGGAAGAGCAGAGTCTATAACAGTCTGGCGTGACGTTTTTTAGTCACCCTGGTCTCCAGCCATAACTCACTGGTTTTAGAGACACTCTAGTTGAAAATCTCTCCTGGATGCCAGCTAGTTCACAGTGGGCAGCAGTCCGTGATGGAGATGCTGTGTTTGACACTGATGGAAACTCCAGAATAAAAACAGTTGTAAAACCAACTCCTACCTCATTCCTGGCCTAAAACCAGAATAGAACAGATGTCCTTTCACCAGTAACACCGGATGATGTGACATCTTGCTCCTGGATAGGTGCTGAGGGAGCAGCTCCCCATTCTCTTCCTTCTTCCACACTGAAGCGTGAAAGCTGTGCCAAAAAATGGAGCACAACGATAGTTCATGGTGCTTTTCAACCCTCTTTTCCCTCAAAGTCTTGCTCTTCCTTGTCTCTATCGCTCCACCAGTGAAGCATCATCCTAGATCCAGCTCCAAACTGACTGGTGCTACTCACCTGCATGCTAATAGTGAGATGGCTATGGATCAGTACTGCTTGCTTCTGGATTAAACAAGGTTAGGACATAGCCTTGTAGTGTAGAGTAGGAGCATCTCCTGTTTGAGTGGAGTGGGCTGTTCTTACCTGGGATTTCAGCAGAGAAGCAGTTTTACTTTTGTGCAGCACTTCTCTTCCAACAGAACATCTCTGCCAAGCTCTGCATTCTCACTGCATCCTCCTCATTTCTGTCCAGTTGCTTTGTCCTAGTGTTGGATTCAATGGTTGTGAGCTCTGCAGGGAGGAAACTCCTGAGGTAGTTTCCAGAATAGCAGCACTTGAGCAAGATTTCCCAGCCACATCTTTAGAGCAACTGCAACCTATTTGGTAGTATGGTCAAAACCACTGATTTTAGTTCTCTCTCTATGTGTGTATGCGTGTATCCTTGCATCCACAGGTGAGTGACAAGTAGCTCTTGTACTTTCTAGTGCCAGAAATATTTTTAAAGCCTAGCTGTTCATTATGCTCAGTGCTAGCACAAGTGTCTGTTTGGATCAGTGGTTTATTGTGGTTTCCTTCATCTCAAGAGGCAAGCAAGATGGCAGTGCCTGTTGTGTAACATCAACTGCAAAGCTTATCTCATTCCTTGTTTGAAAAAGAAGTTGAAAGCTGGAGCCAAACACAACATCAGCTATTGCCATCCAACAACTGCATCTGGGCTGACAAAGAGTGACTGCAGAGTAGCTAAGATATGTAACAAATGCTAACTTGAAGTTAAATTGAAGAAAAAAAAAAAAAAACCCACATTGCCAGCTTCAGATTTAGTCCTTGGTTCAGAATATCTGAAAACCGCTTCTGAACAGCTCTTCTGTCTATGCCAACAACTTACCATGGCAACAGTGTAAAACAAGATGAAGTGTCTTTTTGAGACTTCAGATGATCTATAACCCACTGTATCTTAAGGAAATATTAATTAGTCTCATTGCTTACTGCTCTTACTATTTTTAAGACACTTTGCTCTTTCTCTACCTTCCAGACCATTTTCTTTTTTAAATACTGTGACTGCCCAACTGATGGAAATAGGAAAAGTCAGCCAGCATTTGTGAAGGAAAGCTATTGCACTCTGCAATATTGCACTCTCTGATTTCTCTTTTTTTCTTTTGAGCACAGCATGACTCCTTAGGAGAAATTTGCATAATTAACTCATAATGCTCAGAAAATTAAGTAGCTTGCACTGAGCCTTAGGTGTATGATTGAGCTGGGCTGATAGCATTATCGTTAGTGATCGGATTTGATGTTGGAATGACAGAAACCTCTATAGTCTGGAAAGACATAAACTGTGTTTCTGCAAAAGAGTTCCTCCTTGATGTGGGTTAGGAACTTTCTCTCCCCCACACTATTGGAATTTACCAGACTAGCTCAGACAGCTTGGAAGTAAGATGAAGCTATATTTACAGCAAAGCAAAATGAACAAGCATATATACACAATATATTTGTGTATATTATATACAAATCAGAAATAATGCAGAAATCCAAACTCATGGACAAAGGAAACTGCCCAGAAGGGGTGCAAAGCTGCCCACCTCTTTCTGCTTCTACTTCCCAGACAGGCAAACAAAAACAAAAGGAGCAAAGCTTACATTGTTATTCATTAGTAGAGAGACATTAGAGCAGGAAGCAAATAGATCCAGTGTCACAGATCAAAGTGGGCAAGATTATTTACATTTTGCTCTTTATCCCTCTCTGGAAACCAATGAATGATATAGACTTCATCATTATTTTCTTTTCACAACCAATGGTCTTATCTCATTAGAATATTCCAATTAGCCTCAAACCAGAACACTGCTCGAGACTTGTCTGTGCTCTTCAGCTCTTCTGTAGTAGTTCCTCCAGCTTAGGATGTGGACGTTTGTATTTTTGAAATGTCGTGAACTGTCGTAAGCATATTAAGACCTAAGTGCAGTAACCATGACTAATGAAAAAAAGCTCACTTTTAGATTCTTCATCTCATGAAAGAATCTCAGATAACTCTGTTCCCCCCTTCTCTCTCTGTCTTACAGACATACCATAATTTCAAGTAAAATAGGAGAACTGTTTCCTGTCCTGTCTGAGGCTAGCCTGGGAATTAGTCTCTCCTTGTAGGTAGGAGATGCAGGCTCATATCTCAGAGGAAGGAAATTGAGTTTCTCCTCATGAGGATGATGATCATTGGGCTCTTGAACAGAAGAGTTATGATGGTATTTTGAAGTGTACCTCATCAGTGATAACTCCTCAGGGTTGGGACCGTTAATGAAGAGGTGGGAAATGTGTGAATACCAAAAAGCTATGATGAGAAGACGTGTGCTGAACTGTTCCATGGCATTGAACGTGTCTAGACATGCACATAAAAGGCCCCTCGTGACACAGAAAACTTCATAGCAAAGATGTCAAGTGCTTATAGGATCAGGTAGAGTTTTGTTGTGGTGGTGTCATGTAATCATTCTCACAGATGTGATTCAACCCTTCTTAACCCTGGAAAATCCTATGTACAGCAGTATCAGAGTAAAAGCTGATAGAAGCATAGCAGCAGTGGCTGGTGCTGTCTAACCCACCTCTCTTCTTCAGGACAGACTGGCTGGAACCAAACCATTCCTGATGGAGAGGGCTGAAAATAAGCTACCAAAATCTCAGGCTAGTAACACTCCAGCCAGAAAGAATTTAGTGAATCTGATCAAAATTTGACCAGTCTTTCACAGCTGCTGTAACTTTCCATCTCCAGAGAAAGTTGAGGACCAGAAAGTTGGAAACTGGTCTAGATTTATTCACTGTTTTCACTTTAATCACTGTTAATTTTTCCACAACAATAAATGTTCTTCTTTCTCCCTGGTCTTTATTAACGTGGAATATGAAGCAATAATGTTGTTAGGAGGTAAGACTTACAACACCATACAGACCACCTTCTGCTGTAGAGTNTGTTTTCCTTTTTCACAACCTATAATATAATTTTCTCTATTAAAATATTCCAATTAGCCTTAAACCAGCACAGGTGGGTTTTAAATATCTCCAGAGAGGGAGATTCCACAACCCACCCTGGGCAGCCTGTTCCAGTGTTCTGTCACCCTCACAGTGAAAAAATTCCTCCTTATGTTTGCATGAAACTTCCTATGCCTCAATTTCCACCCACTGCCCCTTGTGTCATTGGACATCGCTAAGCAGAGCCTGGCACCATCCTCCTGGCACTCACTCTTTATATATTTATAAACATTGCTGAGGTCACCTCTCAGTCTCCTCTTCTACAAGCTAAAGAGCTCCAGCTCCCTCAGTCTCTCCTTGTAAGGAAGATGTTCCGTTCCCTTAGTCATCTTTGTGGCTCTGCACTGGACTCTCTCAAGCAGTTCTATGTCCCTCTTGAAATGCCAAACCTGGTGACTTCTTTGAGATACAAGAAAGTTAAAACCCAGAGATTTTAAGGAACAGCTTTTTTTATTTCCCTTAAAGGGAAAAGATTGTTCTTACAGAACACTTTTATATTTTTTTAACTGAGTTTAGAAGTTCACAGAGTCCTGCTATATTATAAAAAAACCCCACAAAACCAAAGAAACACCAACCCTAAGCCCCCCTCCAAAAAAAGCCCAAACAAATGAAAACCAAAAAATCAGAAACCAGAAATCCCACAATAAAAAATCCTCCAAACAAAAGAGAAGAAAAAAAACCCCAAGACCTGAACACATTGCTCTCTGTAATGTGGCCTAATCTGTTTTTCACTTCTGTTGAACCACATTCATAAGTGCCTGGGAAATTTAATGCTCATCAAACTGAAATAATTTGCAGCCCCCCCCCCCCCCCCCAAGAATTAAGAACAGGCATTAGTTGAAGAGCTAAATTATAGCAAAGCCAATGCAGCCTCACTGTGAGGTCATTCATGTACATACAATGCAGAGTGTTCAAACACATGGTCTGGTGCTGTTACAAGATTTGTTGTTCTTGTATTTATCTCTTTAGGTCAAGTGTAGACTATTAAATCTTGAATTGCCTGAGCCAATATTAGGGATCACTTTTATTCTCAGAGTCTTTGGATTAAATGGATTGGCACATGTGTTTTGTTGTAGAGTGGACACACACTGGGTTTCAGGCACACCTCCTGCAAACTCTTTTTGTGTAGACCTCATTAATATTCAGCTAATACATTCAAGGCACACAGCACTCAGATGCTTAAGCATATTGCTGACCTCAAGTATGCGAATTTCCTCTTCAGTGTTCAGCATGTAATGGTACATGTGGCTTTGTATGTGGTTCAGCCATCAGAAGTATTTTCATTTGTTGCTAAATTGGGACAATATGGATGCAGTGACTGGAATCTGCTTTGGATGAGAAGATCTGTCTCAAAGAGAAACTACTAATTAACAGGAGATTTTGGGGATTATCAGTTTGATGTGTCACCTAGAATATGTTTGGTACATTGATCCAACCTGAGACCTCTTCTCGTTGCATCTAGCACTTACCCTATGCAGTTTGGACCTCGATTGGTGCCTGTAAGGTACTCCTGTCTATGCAGCACCTGGGAACACATTCTAAACCCATCACTCTTGTTTGTTTTATCTCTTAATAGGTTCTTAGCATGGTGATCAATGCAGCTTACAAGCCAGGGAGTGTTTTACGAGAACTGCAGCTAGTGGAAGACCCTCAGTGGAATTTCCAAGAAGAAACACTTAAAGCAAAGTAGGTCTTTGTTTTGAGCTCTTTTAATTGGAAGATTTCAAAAATAGAACTGACTGGGGGAAAAATAAGAGAACAAAACATTTTTTTTCTATTGTGAGAGTTTTACTTTTCTAATTATCGTTTTGCTTCATTGAATTATTTGACTCATTTTGTAGCAACTGAAGAAGTGAAATATTCAGCTGAATGGTTCATTTCTATTGTCATTCTCCAAGCAGCTGCCCAGATTTTGATGAAAAATGGCAGGTTTATTCAGTGAAGTCCTGAGTTTTATGATAAGCTGTTCATATAAGCTCAGCTATTATTGAATTAACTCAATTCTTTGCTTTCTAAATGTAGGAGTGTTACTGCTTTTAATATAGAGCCTGTCACTCCAGTGCAGAAAAAGCTGGTGAGAACAAATGGCACCAAAAAAAAAAAA
This sequence comes from Ramphastos sulfuratus, assembly GCA_013399055.1. Lineage (NCBI taxonomy): Eukaryota > Metazoa > Chordata > Aves > Piciformes > Ramphastidae > Ramphastos > Ramphastos sulfuratus. The sequence continues at coordinate 54,243 of WBNM01013504.1, read as the reverse complement.
AAAAAAATGTAAGAACATAGTAGCAGGGACACAGTTTTAAGCAGGAGAGTGATTGGGACAAAATACAACCAGAGTGGAGATTCAGGTCAAGATTGGAAGCGTTTATGAAATGTATGCTTCAATTCTCATCTAGACAACACTTAAAAAAATTGTGTATCTTGAAAAATACTCAATTTCCCCTTTCAACTTTAAGATCTACTCATTTCTGTCTTTTTTATGTAGTGGGCATTGCACTTGCAATGTTATTTCTACAACCATTGTCTCTCTGAAATAGGAGAGTCTCATCTAAACTCTCTCCAGAGTCCCTCCAAAGAGCAATTCTTGTTACTTCAAGCTGAACGTCGACAAATAGTTTTTGAGGACAACCCTCTCTGTCGACTAACTTTGGTCACCTTGACTTTTTGAGTACTGAAGTTAAATGCAGGTGAATCTCACTCCTTGTGCTGAACTGTATTCCTCTTCAGCTAAAAGCAATTTTTTCATGGTTATTTGAAGTGGTTGTCAAATACACCACTACTGATTGCTACTGTATTGACCTTTGGCCATGCAGATATTGCAGAATGTTCATATGTGCTTTGGTTGAGGGAGAGAATTGAGAAACTTTTATTCTGCATACTCAGAAGCTGCCTCTGAATGAGGATTGCAAACAGCATTGAGAAGCTACTAGAAAACCCTATGTTTAATTTGCTTCTTTCACCCATGTGGAAAATCAAGTTTTCATGTTTTTTCAGTTCAAATTCTGTGGATGTAAATCTGAAAGCCACCCTTGTGTATGCAGATTTTTATTAAAAACAAGTCATCATCCATGACCTAGTTTTCACGCATTTCAGGCTTCCACATCTTGGACTGGTAAATATTGGGTAGTGTGCTCCTGTAGGTACCTCGTGTTGTGAAATCATGTTGTAATTCCCTGTCTTAATAATCTATCCTGAGTTTACAGGCACTTTACCTATTAGGAGGACTTTGTGGAGATTCTCATTCAAGTCTGTGAATCTGCCTCGTACTGAAGCAGCAGTAATTAGTTCTTAAGTCTGCTACAATCTTTATTTCTAATGGGAGACAGCCTGGAAAATGTTGAACTGACCACCAAGTGGACGAATGTCTTGTCCTTGATAGCTCACTAAAGCCCAACACACTGTGATGTTGGGTGTCCTGCTGACTCTGGATGTGCTTACACCAAGAAGACCAACTTAGTTATGAGCACATGGGCCACTAGAGATCTGTCATTCATCTGTATCACATCAACCACTTATTCTCCCTCAGCATTACATGATGTGCTAATGTACCAGGTTAGGGTGGATCCCTCCCCTGGTAGAATAAACTTACCACAACACATATTCTTTTTTTGTGAAGTCAGGAAAAAAAATTATATTTCTTAAACTAAATATAACAGTGTAGGGGAAAAAAATACAACTAACAACCTGAAGGAAGATGGGGAAGGGGTCAAGCGGCGGCGAAAGCAGCAGAAGCAGCAGCAGCAGCCAAAACAGTGGCAGGGGAAGATAGCAGCAGGCGCAGGTGAAGCGGCGGAAGCAGCAAGCGGAAAGTACAAGCTGTGCTTCCAGACATAAAGGTTTTGGTGCTCCAATGAGATTATATTAACTTATCCATTGTTGCCATTCTATGGCCTATCCCCAGAATGTTTGCCTTAGAGCTTCCACCTCCAAGTTTCTCTGAGGTAGGAATCTAACTCAAACGGCCACAGCTAATCATACTGTAATAAACTCCACCACCTACTCATTCATTCCTGCGCTGGTTTCCTCTTCCCATCTATAGAGCAGGGCAGCCAGCCTGCTGAGATACATACATACATACATCCTGTCTACATAGCCTCCCAGATAAAAGTATAGCAGTGCTTTTCATCAAGGAGATTTTGAATTTTATATTGCTCAGCCAGTCACAGGCTACATACATGTTTCCTGTATCATGGGTACCCCAGAAGGCAGCAACCTCACCTCTTAAGTGAGTCAAGAAGCACCTTTCAACTTTATCAAGCCACAGAATGGATCATTACAGGCTGAGAGCTGGGACTGCAAGTTTTGGAATGGCTTTTGAGCGTAGCAATGAATTCTCATCCAGTGTCGCATTGTCTCCTGGCTCTTGAGGAGACAGAGGTGATGTCACTGGACAGCATCTTGTTGCTGTAGCTATCTGGCTTCTGAAACTGGAGCAAAGTTCATAGAGCAGTACTTGGTGACCGTGCCTGCTTGTCTGTGGGTAGTTTGAGTGCTTTTAGGAGTGGTTGCCAGAAGGCTGACATCCCCTAAGAGTGCCTGGCTGCCCAAGGACTTCTTTCTTTTTTTTCCCCTTCCTGAGTTAGCGTGAGTTGCTACATCAAGAAGCATACAAGAGTTGTAATTGCATTGGGTTGTGGAGAAACAGAAAAGAAAACATGCTTGTGAAATCAAATACTCTGGGATGCACAAACAGCACGACATGTTACCTCAGGTATGACAGCCAGTTGTGCTCCAGAATCTTAAACAGAGACCTGTAATGAGCAAGCGCCTGTCTCCACCAACTTCCAGCTACAGTGGTTCCCAATGGTGACTTGCTGGTAATGATGACAGCTCTACAGCCAGGTGCAGTGTCTGTGCTGCAATGTGACATGTCGTGTCACCGCCTGCCTTCTGATGTGAACTGACAACTCCTTGGAACTTGACAATGTTGTTGTTTGTTTGCAGCGACGGCTGCAGTAGGGTAGAGCAAAGGGGAGGGAGGAGGATGCTGAAGAAGAGGTTGTTTTTCCCACTGGCTCAAATGCCAAATCAAGCTCTGCCAGGAATGCGTTATCTCAGTCCTAGGGCAACCTGCATCTAGTTTATTCTGCTGTCACGAGTGACCAGCACAGAATCAATTACACTAGCCTTGCAAAGAAGATAAACAATTTAGATTGTCCAAAGAGATGTGTCTGCAATGTGTGATGGCAGTCGCTTCCCATCAGTGCTGCTGGCTCTCTGTGAAAATAGTCAAACCTGATTTATTGGTGATGATGAGTTAGAAGTGTCAGGCCTGATCCTCTTGAGTTCCCGTGAGGGCCAGCTGAAGCTGTAGGTATTCAGTCCTTATACTTTTGGTGCTTTATATTCAATGCCTGCATCTAGATTTGGCTTCCTGGTTTTACATCAAACTCTTGAGGGACTTCATGCTTTTTAAGAGTTTTCATTTCTAAGAGGTGTAAGTGGGGCTGCTTGGGCTTACCCATTTTTGTAGGACCTGGAACATAACTCCCTACTGACACTGGTAATGTTTATCTCCTGGGTCTTGCATGAAGCCCAGTTAATATAAGAAAGATGAGTATTCCTGGACTCCTTCATTGAATTAAATATTAAGAACTGGCCAAATTCAGTAACTGAATTCCAGGAATTTTCACTCCCATTACAGATACAAATACTTATAAATAAGGCTGCCTTTCAGAGAAAATCTTTTCACTGTAGATGCTTTAGAAGACAGCCTTTCACTTGTGATAGATGATGCTGAGGTGTTTGAAACCCTCTTTGGTTCAGCCTTTGCTAGCAGGGGTTGTGCTCAGGACTCCCAGGTCCCTGTTACTCTTAAAGGGAGTGACATGTTAGTAAATGCAAAAGAAGCTAGAGACACTATTAGCAAACTGAATGTGCACACATGCATGGAACTAGATGGGATGCATCCAACTCACTACAAGAAAGGCACTGAAATGCTGAAGGGCAACAAAGCTGATGAAGGGTCTGTAGCACAAGTCTTATGAGGAGTGGCTGAGGAAACTGTGGTGTTTAGTCTGGAAAAAAAAAGATACTCAGGGTGCACCTGAGTAAGGTGTTGGTCATTTCTCCTGAGTGACAAGTGATAGGACAAGAGGAAATGGCCTCAACTTGCACCAGGGTAGGATTAGGTTGAATATTAGGAAAACTTTCTTCCTTAAAGGGGTTGTCAAGCCCTGGAACAGTCTGTCCAGGGAAGTGGTGGAGTCACCATCTCTGGATATATTTAAAAGCTGTGTAGATGTGGTGCTGAGGGGCATAGTTTAGTGATGACCTAGTAGTGCTGGGTTAATGATTGGACTTCAACTAATGATTTTTTTCAACTCTAAATGATTTTATGATTCTATGAGAGACCTGTCCAATGCCACTGCAAGGTCACTCACCATCATTTTTGAAAGTCGATAATCACAGAAACATTCCAATTGGTAAAGACCCTCAGGATTATCAGATCCAACCATTGTCCCTACTCTACAAAGGTCACCTTTAAACCACATCCTCAATACCACATCCAAAATAATGATCAAGAAAGTTTCTTGATGCCTGGAAAAAGGCAAACATCACACTCATCAAGAAGGTCAAGATGGAGAATCCAACTAACTACAGATTGTCAGCCTAACATTCCTGGGAAGGTTATTCAGGAAATTCTTCAGGAAGCCATTTCCAAGAACGTTCACAGTCAATAGTTGAATGGCAAGAACTAGCATGGCTTTATGAAGTGTGAGTTGTGTCTGATGTGAGGAAGTAACTGGGTTGGTGAGTGAGGGAAAAAAACAGTGGAAGTCTTCAGTGTCAGCTCTGCCACATACTTCTTCAGGCATTGCAAGGATGAATTAGTGTCACCAGGTGGCCTTCTGTGCTGAAGTTGGAGGTAGAAGTCATTTAGATCAGTGGGATGGCTTAAACTCTTTCAAGAGGAGACTTAATTAGTTGTTACAGTGAGAAAAATTCCAGGGTCCTCTCCGAATCCTGTCTTGAAGAGTACAGAATGTCACTCAATGATTAAATAACCTTGGAAGAAGACAGCTTCTTATGTTTGACAGACTTAAACTAGTAAGCTGAATTGGAAAATTCTTGCAAAACATAGATAGGAATTTCTGGCCCCGCAAAAGCAAACTGAGGCTTTTAGCCACTGAATTGTTCAAACGAGTCTCAAGTGTTGTCAGGACTCTGGGCTCTGTCCTTATGTTGAGACTTATGTTGAGTATACTACCTACAAATGAGGGTAGTCTCAATGTTGTTGCTCTTCGATGTGTCTTCAGCTCAGAACTTTTTGTGTTATTACACAAAGGTCCCTAACTATAGCTCCTATTTTGGTTTCATAAACATCTGATCCATTTAGTCATCAAAGAAAAGTTCATCTGAGGAGTGATATTGCTACCAAAGTGCTGTTAGCTTAATATTGTTGCTTATGGATCAGCAAAGACCTCCAGTATATTTTTCATGGAAATAGTTCCAGTCATAAGGGTTTCTCCAGTTTTTGACAGTTTGAGTTTTTGGGTGAAAAGGAGTGAGAGAAAAGGAAGACTTCTTTGGCTTTAGTTGAAAAATCTACTTTAAACGGCCAGTGATTTCTAAGAAAATTGAAAATATTATGCTTCTCATGGCTGTTTTCCAGGTGTCCAGTGCTGCCATGTTGTGCATGCAGGTTACTTCTTGCTTACAAGTGATTGGCAAGTCCTCTTAGGAAAACATCAATACAAATATCAGTAGTTGGTAATTTTTTGAAGGATGCTAGTGGAAAAGGTTGTTGGTTTTTTTTTTTTTTAATTGTATGCAAAGGACCTCTTTCCACATGGCTATCCTGGAACAGCTCAGATTACATTTTCATGATGTTTGTGTTAAAAATCTTTAGTGTGTGAGGAATATGGAAAATATTAGCAGAACTTGGTTTATAGCTGAAAGAGGGTGCTGCTAAGGCCAAATCATGCAAAATACATTACTGCAGCCAGTACTAACACCTTAGATTATATTGAGACTGATTGCTGCAGCCCTGCTGACCTCTGTTTTGCCATCCAGTCTGTTAATTACTATGTGTCTTGCATTCAAACCAGACTCTGAAATCAGTGAGTTGTTCGTTTTGCTAGTTTCATCTCTTTCTTTCACCAGGCACTTTAGTACAATGAATCCTTTCTGGGCAGCCACACACAATAGGAAGCAGAGAGTTAGAAATAGTCAGCCATCCCTGAATAATACCCATCAGGCAGCTTCCTTAGCTTACGAGAAAGAAGATCAAGAGGCGATTTGATTACAGTGCTTTTGCAGGGAAACAAAACCAGATGCAGTCTTTTCATCCTAGCCGTGGAAGTCAGAACAAGGACAAATAAATGCAAGCTAGATCCAGTCACATCTATGCATACAATGAGGCCCAGGCACGTAAGGTACATGTGCAGGTGCTCCTGCTGCCAGGATTCTTCACATGTGAAGACCCTCGAGGCAGGGCTGGTGCTTTTCTGGAAGTGATGCTTTGGTCCAACCAAAGTTGGGATTCAGATGAAGTTCTGCAGCCTGTCACAGCAGACTTACTGACCGATTTAGGTTATCATTACACTTAATGGCTCCTGGAGAAGTAATAAGGGCTGGAGTCTTTTCCAACACATGGAAAAGAAATATGTAAAACATTTATAAGCAGATATATTTAAATACCTGTGAAATTTGTTCTTTTGATGTTAGTTATTGCCTAATTCTCTTTAGCCAGCTTGCCCCTGCAGCTGTTTCATATGGAAGCTGGGATAAGAGTGCTCTGTACCTGGAAGGGACAAATTTTCCGTTTAATATCATCTGTCCAGGTCTGTCGGGTTGCATGAAGAGTTCTCTAATTAAGTTATTCATTCACTTGTTTGTTCATTCATTCATGTGAATGAATCCAGGGTTGTCTGCATGACCTAGGATCTTTGCTTGGGCATCACATGGGGTATCAGAGGCTGGTGCCTAGCAGCAAAGCTAATTCAGGTTACGAAAGAGATTTATGCTGAGGTGATAGTTTGGACCAAGACTTTTGTGGCATGAAGATAGCTGGACTGGGCTGTTCTCAGACCCAAGTTTCATTTGGGTAGCCTCCTATAACACTTTATGTACCACAGTTTCAAAACCTTTGTCCGTACCCTAGTGTTTTCACAAAGAGCTTTTGGGAGGGAGAGCAGCAAAAGGTGGCTTCTCAGTTGTTTTGTGTAACTCAGTAAAATCTTCAGGGAGGACATAGTTTCTGGGCACATGTTGCATATTTTAACTCTGGCCACATCTTGTTTGTTCTACCTTCTCCTGTTCCCCTTCCATGTCTATCAGCAGCTGATTTCCTGCTAGGGAAGTGTGGGTCTTAATACACTAGCAAATGCTTTGTCTCATTTTTCCTGATGACTGTATCTTTGTCTTTCATTGCTTCCCACCCAGTAATCTTTCTCTTACCGTCTCTTCCTCTCCCTTTTGTCTGCTTTACTTTTCTCTTTTCTAAGCACATTTATAATGCCTTAGCACCAGACGCTTGCCTGAATTGTCTCCTGTGTCGCGTTCCCCAGGATGTCTAAGGGATGTTTTAAAAACCTTAGCTTAGTGCTGCTGTTTAATAAATTATGGGGATAATTGGTTTTTCAGAGTTCACATCTACAAAATATTACATCAGGGATGTAACTGTATCTTTCTTAGCCATTTATCACTCAGAAACACTTCATATAAAGTACTGAAATAAATGTTTTAGGAGCATTTGGATAACGAATGTAAAACAAACCTTTTATTACTGATTCCTGCTCTAAGCATTCCCTGTAGGAATCAGTATTTAGAGCCTGTTGCTGCAGCCCTGTTGAACAACTTGAAAGACTCCTGAATAGTCCCTTAGGTTTTGTATTGCTCATGTCTCACAGCAGAGGAGTCACTGTATGGCTACAATTTCACTCGTGCTTACTTCTTCATGGTGTGTGCATCCCAGTAACCACAACTGGCACCACAAAAGTGTGGGTTGTTTGTGGGCTGGTATGTGAAATGAGAACTGCCTTGAGAAATATGGCAATTGAGAAGATTGAAAGTGTATTGGAGGCTTAAAGAAACAGTCTTCAGTGCAGCCCAAACACAGGGTAGTGACCAGAAGCTCTGCTCTAAGCTTCTCATTGTAGGTCAATATACAAAGAGAGACTACATCCTTCTCTACAGAAATTTATATTTGCTTGTAGTATGGGCATGGTGTTCTGTGTAGTATCCTCACTGAGCCTACTGTGATTATTTTTTTGCATCTCTTAATGTATCTGTAAATATATCCAGTCTGCACATGTTGCCTGCCCAAATATATCCATACCTCTGATTCATTTCACCCTCCCTTTCCTTCCTCCAGTCTGTCTGAAATGGAGCCACTAAAACAAGTGGACCTATTTTGCCTGCCTTCCTGAGAGAGACACTCTCCCAAAAGTCATTAGGGAAGGTATCTCCCTAACAGAGAGGAGTCTGGTGTGCAGCACTGAAGGACATTGCTTGCTTGGTGACGTGGGGTCTTGTACTCTCTTCTAGATACAGAGGGAAGACATACAGGGCAACTGTTAAGATTGTGCGGACATCGGATCAGGTAGCAGATTTCTGCAGAAGAGTCTGTGCAAAGTTGGAGTGCTGCCCAAACTTGTTCAGTCCTGTGCTGGTGGCCGAGGTCTGCCCAGAGAACTGCTCCATTCATACTAAAACCAAGTACAGTGAGTATTGGCTAAAATGCTTCTTGTTGCTAGCTAGGAATCAAAGCAGGGAGGGAGTGTGCCAAAGATAGTGAAGAACAGGAGTTGCATAATACATTAATAATGAGTAGGCCTCATCTTAGATAAGAGTAGTTGTTTAATCCTGACTAGGCCACCACACAGGAAAGAAAAATCTCCAGAAAACTGTCCATCTCCCTCCATCCTAATATGTGTATTTGAAAGTCTTGCTTGAGTTTTCTTCATACATAAAGTAATGATTTCGTTACTATAAGAACGTAAAAGGAACCTGCAGTCACCAGCTGAGATTTAAATTGCTGCCTCTGAGACAGCTTCGTTAGATGAGGTGAATCCTGTCCTACTGAGCAAAATGTTTCAGGTGTATGCACCAGCACAGGCCAGAATGGTGATGCTGAAGTGGTGGAAGCAGCTTTTTCTGCTCAGGATGTTCAACGTGTTCCTTAGGCATATGTTCAGTGCTTCTTGTTGTCAGTGTGACTGATGATTGGCTCTTAAACAGGGCAGGAAAGTGGAAGTGGATGCAGTAAATTTTCCACAAGGTTGCAAGAAGCCATGATGCTGTTAGGTCCATGGTTGGATTTGAGGATCGTAGAGGTCTTTTCCAACCCAAACAGTTCTGTGCTTTTATGCTTCTTAGACAGTATCATTGATTTAGATCAATTAGCTTCTGTTTGACACCAAAGTAGAAGAAATGGGCTCGGTTCACTGAATATATGGGTTTCAGTAGAAGTCTACAACAGAGCTAGACTCCTAGCTCCCACTGGTAGCAAATGTAGAGTTGGAGGAGTACAGCTAAGGGAGCTCCAGCTGAGTTTGTCTCATCTTAGTGCTGCTGGCTGTATGTGACTGGATGGATTGCTCCTCAAAACTCTATGAATTTGACGAAAGGCTCAGTTCCATTACGAACTTTGACATGGGTGCCAAGAGCTACTTTCATTGTCCTGGGATACCTTAGCTGGTGAAGAGCAGTGTATTTGTCAGCCCTAGAGGATGCTGTAGAGCACCTCAGAAGGCAGCTAACGCAAGTGCCTAATGTAAGGTCAGAGGACTCTCACATACTTGGTTTCAACTTAGGCCATGAAATAGCTGAAGGTTATAAAAATTCATTCCTTTATACATTGAACAAACAACATAATTCAGGATAGATGGGCCCTCTCCACTCTGTGCTGAGAACATTCCCAAATGCAACTGTCTCTAAGACTGCCAACTCGTGCAGAAGTGCATTGGATCAAATCTGAAATGTGTTGGCTCCTCTTCCTCCAAGTCACTGCTTGATTTAGTGAAAGCTTTTCCTAAGTACATATTGTAAGGTTAGATTATGAACTTCTCACTTGTAACCAATCAATGTGTGTACAAAAGAGCTGTAACACTCTGTCCTAGTCCAAGATGATGTCTTTTATTTACACTGGATGTTTTCCCCAAATCAATCTGTTTTTAAGTTCCTTGTGAAAGTGCACCTAGAATGCAGTACTGAATCAGTAGCGAGAAGCAAGCCAAAGTTTCCTTCTCTTGGTGGTTGAAGTTTTTAATAGGTATTTTGCTTCATTTCTCCAGCTTATTATTATGGGAAGAGGAAAAAAATTGTTAAGCCACCGATTGGGGAAAATAACAACATGAAAAGTGGACATGTCAAGCCAGGCAGACGCAGAAAAAGGCGGAAATCAATCTTTGTGCAGAAGAAAAGGAGGTCATCAGCTGTCGACTTGAATGCTGCAGGCTCTGCAGAGGTGTGTGTTGCACTGGGATAAATCAGCCAAAGCCCTTTGGTGCTTTTCTTCCCCCTCATCTGCATCTCCCTTTTGAGAGACTCCTCAAAAAACCTCAACACTTCCATTTTGTATTTTGAAATCCTCCTTGCTATGCTGTTCTTCTTCCAGGGTCAAAATGGTTTTATTAGAACACTTTAGGCACTTTTTACCTTTGTCTGTTCTAGAGCTAACAAATAGAGGTTTTGCTCCCACTTCATAGTCCATGCTAGTTAACATGTCTATTATTATATCTTTGTTTTCTTCTGCTTCCCTACAAACCTTTAGGGAGATGAGCCTGTTAGATGCTTTGCACAGAGGTCTGTGACCCATATCTAAGGTCTCCAAATATTGTAATAAAGAACTCATGGGCCATTGTGATTTCAAGGGCTTTTATTTTTCCATTAACCATTTGTAATATTTCTCGTTCACATCATCATGCAATAAAAGTTCTAGAAGATTTAGAGCACAAGCAAATGATTTGTGTCCTAAAGGAAGAAATTCTTTACTCTGAGAGTGGTGAGGTGCTGGAATTGGTTGCCTGGAGAAGTTGTAGATGCCCCATTTTTGGAAGCATTCAGGGCCAGGTTGGATAGGGCTTGAGCAACCTAGTCTAGTGAAAAAGATGTCCCTGTCCATGTCAAGGGGGGTGGAACTAGATGATCTTTAAAGTGCCTTCCAACTCAAACCATTCTGTGATTATATGATAAAGCATATTTGAGGCCTCAGTCTTTCTAGTATGCTGTATGGCAATGATTCATGTCCAGATACAGCCTGGAGCAGACTTAGTTTTTTTTAACAGAATCACAGAATGTTAGGGGTTGAAGGGGGCCTTGGAACATCATCTAGTCCAACCCCCTGCCAGAGCAGGATCACCTATACCAGATCACACAGGAATACATCCAGGCAGGTTTTGAATACCTCCAGAGAAGGAGACTCCACAACCCTCCTGGGCAGCTCGTTCCAGTGTTCCCTCATAGTGAAAAAATGTTCCTTGTGTTTACATGGAAGTTCCTATGCCTCAGCTTCTACCCATTGCCCCTTGTCCTTTCACTGGGCATCACCAAGCAGAGCCTGGCTCCATCCTCTTAGCACTCACCCTTTACATATTTATAAACATTAATGTGGTCACCTCTGAGGCTCCTGTTCTCCAAACTAAAGTGCCCCAGCTCCCTCA
>WBNM01013504.1:16230-42863 GCA_013399055.1 Ramphastos sulfuratus | reverse complement strand
GAAGATGTTCCACTCCATTTTTGTGGCTCTGCACTGGACTCTCAAGCAGTTCTCTGTCCTTTGTGAATTGAAGAGCTCAGAGTTGGACACTTCAGATGCAACCTCACCAGGGCAGAGTAGAGAGGGAGGAGAACCTCTCTGGACCTACTAACCACAGCCCTTCTAATACACTGCAGAATGGCATGGACCTTTTTGGCCACAAGTGCACACTACTGGCTCATAGTCAACCTTCCATGCACTAGGACTCCTAGGTCCTTTTCCCCCCACACTCCACGGCATGTCAGACTCCAACTACCTGGGGTTGTTCTTTCCCAGGTGCAGGACTCTACACTTGCCTTTGTTGAACATCATTAAATTTCTCACTGCCCAACTTTCCAGCCTGTCTAAGGCTCACTGAATGGCAGCACAACCCTCTGGTCTGTCAGCCACTCCACCCAGTTTGGTGTCATCAGCAAACTTGCTGACAGTGCACTCCATGCCCTCCTCCAGGCTGCTGATGAATATATTGAATAGTACTAATCCCAGTATTTACCCTTGAGGGACTCCACTACATACAGGCCTCCAACTAGATTCTGTCCTGTTGAACACAACTCACTGACTTCTTTCCTTCAACCAATTCACAATCCACCTCACTACCCACACAGTTCTATGTGGACCATTCCCAGGTAGTTTCCCCACAGCAGTAAAGTTCACATGTGGTTTCACATTCTCAACTGAGTTCCAGTGATTGCCACTTTGTTCAATGTGAAATAAAAACTGATTTACTTAAATTCCTTTTACTTCAGCTGGAGGGGAATATTTTAGTCAGCTTTCAGTTGATTGCTTGTATCTTCATGACTTAATCTTGGGGTTCTGCTTCATTTCCTTAGATTATACTTGCTTCAAAGGAATTTAAACTAATATTGAGCTTAAGTCAACCATTAGTCAAGTTTCTCAGCCTTCCAGCCAATATAACTAACTTTGTCTAAAATTGATCTTTAACTTAAGACCTAAGCATATGGCTTGAATGCCTGCTCACACTTTGGAGCTAAGCTGTTGAAGCTGTTTGGGCTGCTTCTGTATATGTAAGTTCAAAATACAGCGTTTCCATCAGTTAGTGTGTGCTTGCAAGCTCTGTGTGACAGCTCTGTGTGGTATAATATCCTTTAAATGGAAATTTGTGCTTCACCTTTAGCAGCTAGGTGTTGGGCTGCAAGCAAGGAAGTCTGGGTGAAATCCTCTGTTCTGGGTTTTATAGAAGTATTACCTAAAACAATCAAATACTAGGATAAACTTGTAGGTTTGATATTTTTAAAAGACACCAACATTTCCTTCATCTAAATACTGGTCACACTCATGGCCATTTGAAGCAAGGTGAAAGTTTAAATTCTAGACCATTTCTGATTTCATTTCAACTCCAGCAACCTGAGTTTCATTTTATCCTTTTAGTATTTTCCATTTCCCCTACTCATGCACATCTACAGTGCCACAAGGTTTGAGATGCAATCCCAGCGGAGGAACATTTCCTGCCAAATAAGTTATTGCCGTTGACCTTTAGTTAGAAGCACAAAAAGGATTTGCCCACCGTGTATTTTATTCTACTACGTTTTGTAACAAATCTAAATTGAGGGCTAATCCACTTAGCACTGTAATGAAAATGGGATAATTTGGTTAAAATAAATGTTACCCTGGACTGACATGGGCACAGGTCTGCAGTTTGACCTGGTGCCTTTCGATTTGCTGCTGTATTAATCTCCAAGCTTGGATGCTGTTTCCTTGATGGTCCTTGTGCAGGAGAGTGAAGATGATGAGGCGGATGCGATGGAGGATGAGACAGGAAGTGAAGAAACCAGCTCAGAGCTCCGGGATGACCAGACGGATACCTCTTCTGCTGAGGTCCCCTCCACCAGGCCTCGGCGGGCAGTCACTTTGAGGAGCAGCGCTGAGTCTGACAGACCTCCTCCCACAGAGCGAGCCCGACGGAGCCGCCGACCGCAGCCCCACTCCTATAGCGAGGTGGAGAAGTGTGCACAAGTCAAGGAAGTGAGTATGTCCTGCTACCGCTTCCGATCGATAGCAGCGGTCCTCCTAAATTAACCTGCAGTGCCAAGCCTTCCTCATCTGAGGAGAACATCCCTACCCTGGTTCTGCACACAAAGCAGATTTCTTTATGAGAACTTTTGGCTTTCTTTTGTAGGAAATTAAGCAAGAAGAGGAAGAGAAGCTCATTCTGGACAGTAATCCGCTGGAGTGGACTGTGACTGATGTTGTGAGGTTTATTAAACTGACTGACTGTGCACCCCTTGCCAAAATATTTCAGGAGCAGGTAGAGGTCTTCATGTGACTCTTCTCTTTGTGTCTTTGGTATTTATTCACATCAGAAAAAAAGAGCAGTACTTACCACCTTGATAGCTGGGCCTGGGACTTTGACAAGGAAATTATGATCAGGCTTTACATTCGCTCAGGCCAAGCTATAGCACAGATTCTGGCAATGCATGAAAACCATTGGAAACTTGAATCAGAGCCTTTCCAGGTCCTTGGAGAGACCAGAAACACCTCAGCCAGAGTGCTTGTGAAAAGCAGGAAGTTTAGACCTTTCTTGTTCGTGCCAAGGTCCACAGCACCATCGTGGTGTCACACAGGCACCAGAATGTAACAACAGATAGTGGTTATTTGGACCTAGCAAGATGTCTTTATGGACCACATGGGTCCTGTTGTCCTGGGAAGCAGAAAGCTGCTGCTTGGACCTAAAACTGGCTGCCTGAGTTTTGTCACTAACACCTAGAGGCTTTGAGTATGTAGACATCTATTTCCCATCTACGTTTCTCTGAAAATCTGACAGTTAAGCCCTTGGATCACCTAATTTTAGAAGATGGCAAGCATCTCTCTGTTAAGCAGATAGGAGCAAAAGCCAAGACTGTGAGCTTGTAAAATTTATAGAGAAAAAGCCATTCCTTGGCTGATGAGTAACAGCCACTGCTGGAAGTAAAGGGCAGTGCTAAGAAATCATAGTTAGAAAGAAGCAAGTGTGGTTAATTAGGTCATTGCCAGTGGCAATCAGTGGTATGGCCAGCTGCACATTGAGCTATCTCTGATTCTTCACCATGAATAACTCTGTCCAAGTCCAGCTGCTTTGACTGGGAGAAGTTGAAGTGTGAGTCTAGAGCAAGGCCGAAACACTCCATAGCAGGATGCTGTAGTCAGCCACGTTGCAGCGTGCTCCGACCGTTTGTTAATCAGCTTGGAATGGTGCCAGGGCTTGAAAGCCAGCCCTGTCTCTCCTCTGCCAAAGAGTTTTATGGGAAGTTTAATCAAATACAGATGACTGGAGCTTTTCCTTGTGATTTGCATGGAAGATTTGCTTCAATGGACCATGCTATCAAGCTTCAGTGGAGGAAGAACTTAAGTCATGGACAGTCCTGATCAAAGCAGTGGTTAAGGTGTCCAAATCCTCCTTGTCTTTAATGCTACTTAATCAGGGCTGTCCTGGGGAGTTTTTGTTGCCTGTGAGTTACAGTGTTTTTTCTGCACTTAGACTGATCCTTCCTAAGGGGTAAAAAGCAGTTTTGTAGCCTGCTTAACTGCTTCTCAGTCCATTAAAGAATAAAGAGGACTCGAGCTCTTCATTAAGAAGATGATTGTAAAGCCAACAGAAATACCTGATAAAATGGCTGTTGTCTAGGATGGTAGTTCCTGGAGTTTGGTTCATAGATATGCCTGAGGGAAGAGTGTGACTTCTAGAGGTCTGCACGGTTCTGTGATTCTGAAACATTTGAGATTGCAGTGGCTCCATGTGGTCCAGGCCCCTCTGTCTTGCTGTTCAGCAGCTTAAGTGGAACAAGGCAGGTCTTGAGTAGACCAGGAGACATACCATGGAGCAAAGCAGACATAAACTTGTGCTGAGAAAATCATAGGTCAAAAAAGGTGAGGAACAGTCTGATTTGGCAGTGATATCAGGCAGTGATATCAGGCAGTGATATCCATTCAGGTCCCTTCTTTGTCTTCTGGTGTGCTTTCTGCAGCCTGCCCCTTGTTCTGGTTCCTCAGTCATAAAATGAGACTGATCAAATCTCTGTGGCCCCTGCAGAGTTTGTTAGAAGGTGATCCTGCATTTCAGCAGCTGGGAGGCTATTCATAAACTGGGTACAATGTGAGAGCCTGTGGACACATTAGACACCTTCTGAAAAAGCATAATGTGTCCCAGAGAAAGGAGGATGGACAGCATCAAGGTGGGAGAAAAGGGAGAAAGAAGGTAAAACCACATTTAATTCTGGGGCAAACTTCCTTTCTTGCTTCTCCAGACCCAGTTATGCTTTCTACCCTCCAGAATCCAGACGCAAAACCATTTTCCCTGTCTTTTTCTTCCCTAGGACATTGATGGCCAAGCCCTTCTACTGCTGACACTGCCCACAGTGCAAGAGTGCATGGAGCTGAAGCTTGGTCCAGCCATCAAACTGTGTCACCAGATCGAGAGAGTAAAAGTTGCTTTCTATGCACAATATGCCAACTGACTGCACTTCTCCATTTTTAATGTCCTCCTCCTTGTTTCCTCTTTTTCCTAACAGTTCAACTTGTTTGAGGGGTTTTGTTTCCCCTATCCATTTTCTTTTCCAAGGACACATGGAATTGGAAGCACTGGGAATTCATCTGTAGGGAAGAAAAAAGGAAACCAACCGAAAAACCAAAACAAAACCGAAAAACAAACCCACAACAGACAACGAGCAACAAGTTGAATTATTTTTCTGTGTTCATAAAGCACACCAAAAGACTGCTGGCATCTCTCTTCATGAGCCTCTCCAACCCATTGCACAGTGGTGCAAGGCCAGCATGAGTCAGATGGTTTGTTGTTCATTTAAAGAGAGCTACTGATGGCAGACACATTTCCAAGGAGAAAATTGAGACATTTGCAGGTGATGATGGCTTGTCTAGGCCAGTTTCTGAAGGTGAACATTTCTTTAAACCATCTCTGACCCACTTCTTCATACTGAAATGGAAATCATCATTTCTAACATTACCTGGGGTTCACTGCAAAATCTGATCTTAGTGATCAACAGGGTTTTTTAATCCCTCCTCTCCAGTCTTACAAAAGGAGAAAGTATCAGATGAGTCATGTGCTGTTCATTATTCCCAAGTGATTTATGAAAAAAGACTCAACTCATGGTTTCTATATAACATCAGACAAAGCTGCAGTGAACTGATAGGAGTGGACCCCTCAATTTAAGAAAGATGCTGAGGTGCTTGAATGTGTTCAGAGAAGGGCACCAAGGCTGGTGAGGGAGCTGGAGTACAGCCCTGCAAGGAGCAGCTGAGTGAGCTGGGGTTGTTCAGCCTGGAGAAGAGGAGGCTCAGGGGAGACATTACTGCTCTCTACAACTACCTGAAAGGAGGTCGTAGCCAGGTGGGGTTGGTCTCTTCTGCCAGGCACCCAGTGACAGAACAAGAGAACACAGACTCAAGCTGTGCCAGGACAGGTTTAGGCTGGATGTTAGGAAGAAGTTCTTCATGGAAAGAGTGATTGGCATTGGAATGGGCTGCACGGGGAGGTGGTGGAGTCACTGTCCCTGGCAGTGTTTAAAAGGAGGCTGGATGAGGCACTTAGTGCCATGGTTTAGTTAATTAGAAGGGTTAGGTGATAGGTTGGACTCGATGATCTTAGAGGCCTTTTCCAACCTGGTTAGTTCTGTCAGTGAAATGAGACCTAGTGCTCAGTAACACATCAGAAGCACAGTGAGCTGCATGGCTCTGTGATGGGATCTCTACAGCTCTTCATTCTGCTACAGGAACATCCATGAAAACTGTCATAGTCAACCCATCTTCTTAAATTCAAGTCACTTGAAAGACCTGACTTTGAGTCCTACAGAGTGAAAAAACCCCAAACTTACCCCATTTATAATGAGGCTATTGCATGAATGCTGTTTTCATTTGCATCTTTATGAATATATTGCAGGGTGGGAATGTAAAGCATCCATCTTTTCAGGCTGTGTAAGCTGTGATGCTTTAGAGTAGATGATCCAGCCCAACACAGTCTGTATAAAGTCATCAGATAGTCCCAGTGGTGCTGTGACTGGTGAAACTAGGGACTTGCTTCATGCCAAGCAGGGTAAGCACCAGAGAGGATGAAGAGATGGATTGGACAGCTTGGGTTTACCTCAGTTGTGTTTTTAAGAGAAATATTTCCCATTTACTTCACAGGAATATGTGACCCCGTCAGTCCCATGTGCTGAGCCTGAATTTGCTGTAACTCAGAAGCTGGCGGCACAACAGTGATACAAAATTCTCCCAAAAGCAAGAATCAGACTGGGGCCAAGTCTCAGTTTTGCTCTGACTTTAAGGTGCAAGTGAATCTCTGTCTCTAAAAGTGAATTGGATTGCTCATCATGAGTTTTAGCCCAATTTCATAGGAAGACACAGACTTTGGTTCTCAAACCATCAGCAGACTCTGCTGACTTTGGAGAACTCACCTTGGAAGCAGTACACAGCTCTGTTACAACAGTCTGATGCCAAAGCCCGCTCAAGGAAGACTTTTTCAAAGAGAAATTACATTTTTAGCCCTAAATCTGAAGCCAGTCCTTGTGGCTAGGTAACTTCCACCTCAAGCACATACTGTATGGTGACAGCAAACTTGGATCAGATGATCCTGATGACCACCATGTTCTCTGAAGAACCTACTAACACCAGACTACAGCCGCTGCTTCCCCTTCATCCATTTCATCCTTAGGTTCTTCAGGTTAAAGGGGGAAAGCCTGAGAGATAAATCTTCTGGACTACATGTGAATCTTCCCTAGAACATGTGTTGGGCAGCAAGTATTGACTTCATTTATCATCCATCACTGGGCAATTTCTAGACTCTCTTTCACTGAGTTTCCTGATTTGCAGCTGAGGAATGTGGTGGGTGCAACCACTGCAGGCTTGGCCATATCTTGTCTACTCCTGACATTTCATCAAAAATTTTCTTATGTGGAAGAGCAGCAGGACTGGATCTGTTCTAAGCTGTTGTCTTGTGCTGAAGGTTGTCTTGTTTGAGTTTTAATCATGTGAATGGAAAAGTATTCACCCGAGCATCAAATGGTTTTCTTTTGTTTCTTAGAAATCCAGGGTCCTGTAGCAGTGCAGACATTCAAAAAACTTGGGTTTTAGACTGGATTTTCGACTAACAGTAGCAGTGGACCATGTCTGTACAACTGATTTGATAACTACTTTGGATCCCTCTCAGAGCCCTCTGAAAAAGTGTCTTCATGTTTCACCTCTGAAGACAAAAGAATGGTGCCCATCAAAGTGAGAGCACAGCTGAGAAGAACAAGGAGAGTTCCTCTCCCAGCTCCTTCGTGCTTCAGCTCAGTCCCTCCAATGGCTTGTACAGTATCTGTCAGCAGGGAGATAGCTCCCAAAAGACTTCTGTCAGGAGAGATGACATTTGAGGACATTTCAAGGAAGGGAAGCAGGATGGCACAGATCATTGACTTACCACATCCACCTTCTTCTGAGCAGCCTTCGTTGCTCTGATATTCTCAGAGTTTCTGGCCACTGGGCTTTGTCAGAGGTGTTTAACACTTCCTGGGACATGTTGCATAAACCTCATTGTTTTCTCCATCAACCTTGTAACTGTAGATAATCCTATGGCAGCTAACTACTGAAGGAGGTACAGTTGGGGAGTAGACAGCCACAGACTCTGAGAGCAACCAGCTCTGATGTTGGCCAACCGGGGGGTGGGTGAAGCATTGAGTGAAGCACATGGGAGTCTTTACTGATTGTTCAGGGAAGTTAAATCATATTTAAAACTTAACAATTAAAGAAACAAACAAAAAGAGTTTTCATTTTATCTTGTGCCAGCTTTTTATTTCCTCAGGTTTCTCTTTCCTCACCATTTGTCTTTCAATTTACTGTTCTTCAGTGCTGTCTCACTTAACCACTCTCTGTCCTTTTGGAGGAGACGATAACCTGAAATATTTTTTAATTTACCTTGGGTGGTAAAATGCTTTATTATTTTGTTTAGTCTGCAGGTTGGGAAGAAACAGGGGATTGGGCTACTTTGTCTGTTGCACTGATTGCCTTCTGGAAAAGTTAGAGCTGAGCTTCTTAGACAATTGCTTAAGCAAGTGGAAAATGGACAATGTGTAGATTAACTGGACAGTATGCTCAGGTTGTCACAGCTTGAGCAGCAGTCAGGAGCAACTACTTAACTCTTGCCTCGACTTCATTTCAATTCTGGAATATTTAGCAAGGCTTTGGAGAAACGCATTTCAAAGGAGATGTTGGAAACCCAGTCTTGCTAGGGTAAAATGTCACTGTTCCAGCCTCAGTTCCAAGATAAATTCAGAGCTGGTGCAACTTCACAAATGCCCCAATGACACTGGTGAAGACACATCTTCTCCCCACCCTGTTCTGAATTTGGCATCCAGACCTGAAGTTTATTTTCTTATCAGCTACAAAAGGCCACCACTGTGAAGTGCTGAACTCATGATTATCCATGACCATTACCAAGGGCTGAGGAGCAACCCTGCTGTTGGGCTGTTGGATGCTGATCCTCAGTCCATTCACACAGACCACTTCACTCTCACAAGAAGGGTGTGCAGGCTCATGTTATTGACCATTTTTCAGGCACAGGACCAAGAATGAGCATTTCTGGAGCAGAAGTACTGGATTAAAAAGCATGTGGGACCTCCTTATCTTCATCTGCACTGAATTCTTTTGAGCTTGCACTCAGTCAGGTTAAACAGATCTTTGCTCACTTCCCAACTTTCAGTAAAGTCAGAAATCAAGGGCAAATGGTTATACATCATGTCATTAGTGAAGCATCCAGCAGATGCATGTCATAGCTGAGATGGTCTGGCCCACAGTGTCAGTGGTATTTCAGTGCCTGCTAGGTTTTACAAAGTTTCTCAGACACCTAAACCCCATTAATATTTCACTTTGAGTAAACAACTAATTTGCCTTAAACTGGAAAGTCACCATTCGTTGTCTTTAACCTTCAGCCTTTTGCAAGTCCTCAGCTGTGCAGTGTGGAGGAAACACCATCTCAGCTCTCTGAAGGCAGACCAGACACTGCTGGGCTGCCATAATCGACATTTGGTCACCTGAAAAGCCTACCTTAGTCTTTGCAGGACACTAAATTGGATTTGGCAGAGCTGCAGTGCCACCTCAATGTTTTAGAAGCTCAGTACCATCAGGGCACTTAAAATGCATTTTGCTCTTCTGTTGCAACATGTCTGGAAAACGAGACTGTTCCTCTCACTTCCAAATTCAAGTGCTGAAAGACAAGAACATGCTGCAACTGAATGTCCTTAAAACCAGCTTTATTACAGGTGGATAAATGTAGTCTCAAGGGCTCCATTTTGGTGCTAAGATATGTCACACTGTATTTTCCATTCCTTGGGATTACAAAGCTGATTCCCTGCTCCAGGAAATATTTTGTGTAATCAGCGCAGTGTCTTAAGCATTAAGATTTGTTTTTTCTTGTGGCTGTAGATTTTTAAAGTCAAGATACATTCAACAAATACTCTTCCCCCAAATCATGTGAGTTTGGGAGAAGTTTTATATAGTGTATTTATGTAAAAACTCTTTCCAAATGTGGGTGCATGTGTATTTTCTCCTCAGTAATACTCCTCATCCCAATCAGCTGATCTAGAACTAAGAGAATCTGTTAGAATTTGATCCAGAATTAACCAAGGTTAGTGGAAAAGCCTTCCAGGCTGTGTGGGTTGTGGGACCAGGTCTTCACCAGATTTTTTCACTTAGGAGTCACAAACTGCAGTAAATCAACATAAAATTCAAACACCTCCTTCTCCTAGCAGGCAGAAATCCATCTTAAATCTGCCAGATTTAACAAGTGGGGGTTCATGCCCTTAGGTGCTCATGGACTCTTAATAAAGGAACAGACACATGTAATAGTCTCATTTATTCGTTGGTACAACACTCCAGCAGGAAGTTCAAATGATCTTAATGGCTGCATTTAGACTATGAGGCAGTCACCAGAAACAAGAGTTTTGCAGTCCTTTAAATGTCAGCTGTTCTGCAGAAGAAGAGTGGTTTGCACTGGTTTGGTGCCATGTACTGGAATTCTCTTGCAGAAGAGGACACGTGAGCTGCACAAAACCAGCAGTGATGCTATTGCTGGACAAGTCATGTAGCCTAAGCAACCTAATGCACCAAGTCAGTTTCTGTGTGGTTACCTACCCACAGGTATTCCTGGTCCTGATGACTGCCAAAGATGGTGAAGAGATGTGGGAGGGTTTCAGGGAAGGGGAAATGTTTGGATTGTAGGATTGAGATATCTTTGTGGAGAGAGACTTCTCACAACAGGGAAGCACAGCTGTGGTCCATGAGCATCATTTCTGAGGGCTTCTCTGAGTCTTTTGCAGAGCCAGGATGCTTTGAGTCCCAACAGAGACTTGGTGAGAGGAAGGAAAGGAGCTGTTAATACACTCAGAGCTATAATGCTGAATGATTCATGTTTTGTTTTCTTGATGGACATACAGAAAAATGGCTCAGATTAGGCTTCAAAGAGACCTTATAGTAGCCTTCCAGTATCTGAAGGGGGCCTACAGGAAGGCTGGGGAGGGACTATTTACAAGGTCTTGTAATGACAGGACAAAGGGCAGTGGGTTTAAACTGGTAGAGGGGAGATTTAGACTGGGTGTTAGGAGGAAGTTGTTTGCAGTGAGGGTGGTGAGACACTGGCACAGGTTGCCCAGGCAGGTTGTGGCTGCTCCCTCCCTGGAGGAGTTCAAGGCCAAGTTGGACGAGGGCTTGAGTGACCTGGACTAGTAGGAGGTGTTCCTGCCTATGGCAGGGGGGTGGAACTAGATGATCCTTGAGGTCTCCTTCCAACCTTAACCATTCTATGATTCTATGATTATTCTAGGCTCCTTGGCTGGATAGTAGGGAAGAATCAGTCTTTCTTCCTTGTGACCAGCTTCTCTATGTCTCCAGAGTTTGGGGCTGAAGAACCTCCTTTTGCACCTCTAAGACTTACATAGGAAGTGTCAGGGGCTAAAGCATGAGCTCTGCCCCATAAAAACAAAAAAAACAACCAAACAAGCAAAAGTTACATTGCCATGAGTTTAGGTGTGGGTCTATGAAAATCTCTGCTCTGTGTTACAATCTGACAAAAAAATACCATTCCCAAGTCACCCCACCTACTTGTTGCTCTTCTCACTAGAGAGATGCTTATAAATACATGCATTAAATTTCCCAATCCCTATTCTGACAAACCTGATCAGGATGTGCTGACACATGCAGTTATTCCAGCAGCCTTCACCTTCAGAGACCTGCTTGCTAGAAAGCACTGACCTAGGGAACAGTATCGTGACACTTTCATGTACATAGGCAGAAATGTCAAGTACAGCCAGACATTTGCTGCAGTGTGGTCCCACAGAAGTGACAGTCTCAAGGGCAGGCTTTGAATGGAGTTTAGTCTTCTCATGTACTATGGCAGAACAAGACAAAGCACTTAAACCCTCCTGTCTGTCCTGGAACAACAGGAATTGTCTCCACAATCAGCACTTAACGGTCCGTTCGTGGTGATGCACATTGACTGGGTTTGCATTCCAGTTTGTACTGAAGATTTGAGTCAAACTTTGTGTATATGATCCCTTTGGTGTGTTCCAAATATGTCTATATATATATGTATATATATATGTGTGTGTATATGTATGTGTATATATATATATATATATATATACATATAAATCAATCAATGCTGGTGTTTTTACTTTTTCAAGTTCACAGGGCAAAGGGCATGTTGTTAGTTTGCTGTAAGATTCTATTCTGTATATATGTTTTCATGTAAATAAGTGAAAATCTATATTCAGAGTTCTATTTTAATTTTTATTCAAAATGAAAGAAATCCCCTTTCTACTTGAAACAACTGTAAGCCACATTGTTAATAAAGTAACACTAAATCGTATCTTGTATCTCTCTCCAGGATGCTTTATTTTGTTGTTGGTGGTGGTGTTTTGGGGATTTTGCTTTGTTTTGTTTTGGCTAGGAGCAAAACAAAATGTTTTGATGTATTTGGTTCATCTCTGTGAGGAGGTAAGGTGAGAAAACCATCTGCTTGTCTTCATAGAATCATAGAATCATTCAGGCTGGAAAAGACCCCTGGGATCATCAGGTCTAACTATTGACCCCACTCTACAAAGTTCACCTCTAAACCATGTGCCCAAGTACCACATCTAAACAACCTTTAAACAGGGATGGTGACTCAACCACCTTCCTGAGCAGCCCATTGCAAAGTCTGAGTACTCCTTCAGTGAAAAAATATTTCCTAATGTTCAGTCTAAACCTACCCTGTTGCAGTATGAGGCCATTCCCTCTTTTTCTGTTGCTAATTCCCCATGAGAAGAGACCAGCACCATCCCTGGAGGTGGGTTTTGGTTTTTTTTTTTTTCTTTTTAAATGTAGGTCTGGCATTTCAGGACATATTTTAATGGTCATGGTAGTATTGAGTTGATGATTTGATGATCTTAGAGGTCTTTTCCAACCTTAATGATTTTAAGTCCTCACTGAGTGTGAGATGTGGTGCTTAGGGACATGGTTTAGTGGTGACCTGGCAGTGTTGGACCTGATGATCTTAAAGGGCTCTTCCAACCAAAACTATTCTATGATTCTGTGAAAGGTGATGTAGAGAATGGGAAGGATTTATACAAGGAAATAATTCTGACTTAAGTCTGATGGTGACAGAAAACAAAAAGAGCAGAAGCTTGAATGTTTTATGATGTTCTTCAGAATCCAGAGGTGAAGATAAATCCATGTATCTCCCTGCAGTTTATTACATAGTCCTTTAAAAGTAATGCAAAGGTCAGATGCTAGTTTTTAAATGTCTGGCCCAGCTCAGGGTAGGCATGCTCAGAGCTCTGCAAGGAGCTAGTTTTTGAAGAATGCAATGCAAAGTGATTTTAGTAAAATGCTGGTGAAGTATTTCAGCTGAGCTACTTGAAATTAACAATCAGCACATGAAATAGAATTGCCATATATCATTTCCTCAGGGGAAAAAAAGAGCTCCCAGCTTTGCTTCTGACATCACAGGTCAAGATTTTGAAGGTGTCTCTATTTTCAGTGTTGCAGGTTTTTGTGCACAATTAATGTGTGAAAGATTTCTAGATACTTTGCCTGAAGGCCAGGTTGGATGAGGTCTTGAGTGATCTGTACTAGTGGGAGGTATCCCTGCCTATGGCAGGGGGTTGGAATTAGATGATCCTTGAGGTCCTTTCCAACCTTACCATTTTATGAATCTGTGACTCTATGATTCTATGATTCATGTAGGCAGCAGTATGGACATCAACATGTAGTCAACCCACTGGAAAAAAAAAACAAAAAAAAAGGTTGGATTTTTCAGGTCTCTAAGGAAACATCCTCTTTCTTTTCTGCATGCAGAATGAACAAAAAACACCCATAGGTAGTTATATTTCATTCCTGGGTGCTTTGATAAGACTTTCAAGACAAATAATTGTTGTTTTTAATAACCACATTGTTGCAGTTACTGCTGCTTTCGTTAGCATTGTTATTGATTTTTTAATTTCAAGATTCGTGCCTTTCTGTGAGATGTAATGATTCTCAGTCTCTCTGCTGCCACAGTGAGAATGATACAGCTCTTGCTATAGTGTCTGTACTCAATTACCATAAGCTGATTTTATATCTGCATGTCAGTCGAAGTTGTAATTACAGTGTCTTCTCTAATAAGTCATAAAATCTTAAAACCTGAGAAAAATAGTGCTGCAGGATACCTTGAGGTGTCAGCTTGATTGTTTCCCTTCCTAGAAGGCAGCACCAATTAGACAAATCTTATTCCTATTTGGCATTTGTTTAACCTGACCTTTGGATGTGGGTGTCAAAATAAGACCTCCAGCAACAAGCGATTCCCCGCCACTTGCTACAGCATATTAAAAAAGTGATGGCATTTGGATGATGAAGCGTAGCATTTGCAGGCAAAACCACTGAGCTGATGCTGCCATCGAATCATCTTTTGGTTTTGAAAAACTCAGTATGAGGAGTGGTTAATGTAGCAATTAATAAAAGTGAAAGCAGAGAATTTGCAGATGCGATGGGTTAGATTTCAGGCAAGCGACTGTGATAATAATTTCCATCATGAGTCCTTAGCTGGGGAAGTAGATCTGGAAGTTACAGCAGATGATGATACTACAGTTGACTTTCTTGCAATACCATGGGCTGCCATCATACTACTTGTCTCTGGGTAAGTCACCTCTGGAAATAAAGCTTTGTAACATGGAGTTACCAACTTTTGCTCAGGCAAGTCAGAGGCTCACTGCTCCACATCGGAATCAGAATTAACCAGGTTGGAAAAGACCTTCAAGATCATCGAGTCCAACCTATCACCTAACCCTTCTAATTAACTAAACCATGGCACTAGGTGCCTCATCCAGCCTCCTTTTAAATACTGCCAGGGATGATGACTCCACCACCTCCCTAGGCAGCCCATCCCAATGCCTAGAAGTTCTTTCTGTGAAGAACTTCTTCCTAACATCCAGCCTAAACCTGCCCTGGTGCAGCTCGAGACCGTGTCCTCTTGTTCTGTCACTGGATGCCTGACAGAAGAGACCAACTCCACCTGGCTACAACCTCCTTTCATGTAGCTGTAGACAGCAATAAGGTCTACTCTGAGCCTCCTCGTCTCCAGGCTGAACAACCCCAGCTCCCTCAGCCTCTCTTCTCATCGATGCTGGTTGAACAAGGTTAGATCCAAAGCTGCAAAGGCTCAACAGTAGTTTGCCCAGCTATACCCAAGAGTGAGATGATGAGTCAGAGAGGAGCTGTTAGCCATAAAAGAGTATCTGACCTTGATAAACAAGTGAGATTCAAGTGCTTCTGAATCAACTGGATGCTCTACCATGACATTTTAGGGAGTGAAATACCTATGATGGGAATGCCTGAGAATGATTCCTTCCAACCATTTTAATAGTGTCTTTTAGTGAATAGCTCTCATTAGCTAGAGAGAAAGTGAGGAAGAGCCCTTAGCTCCTGAAAGAGCTGTTGGCTTATGATCATCCTGCTCCAGGTGAGGTTTCCAAGGTGATGGCTCTCTGGAACCTGCCTTTTGTTCCAAGAAGAACACATTGCTTTCCTGACTCAGCCCCAGATTAACAATGTTTTATTCTTTGACCCAGACAGAGCTTCCTCCTTTTTGTCGTTGCACATAAAGCTAAAAAAATCTCCATAAAATCAAAGTTTTTCATGTAAATGCAGAAACTGCACATAGCAAAAAGAAAAAAAGAAGAAAGGAAATAAAGCAGATCCAAACCAAGCATCAAGGGAGCTTGACTCCATTCACCACAAAACTGAGAACAGATGTAATTCTCCTAACTTTATTCAAATGAAAAAGTGAAGCTTTCTCATGTTTGAATACTTTGGTATCAAACTAATTTCCCCAGTTCAGCTTCATTTTTTGCACTTTTCTGAGTGTTGTAGTGGCTCTTAGCCACATGCAAAAGCCCTACACAACAACTTTATCATACTGAGGCTGTTGTAAAGAGCAGGTTAAAGTCCTCTTGGTTTGGGTGCAGACTGTTCTTTGTACAGCTCTCCTTCCCTTCAGACAAGTGAAGGACATCAGTCTGGTTCCCTTGCTGACATTACCAACACAGCAGCCACTCATTTCTGTGGAACATTCCAGCTGATTGACATAACTAAGTCAAATGTGGGACAACCACTGCTGGTGTGTGCTAAGTCTTTTTTTTCAGATGCTGCTATTTCATAGAATCATAGAATGGTAAGGTTGGAAAGGACCTCAAAGATCATCTAGTTCCAATCCCCTGCCATAGGCAGGGACACCTCCCACTAGTACAGGTCACTCCAGGCCTCGTCCAACCTGGCCTTGAACACCTCCAGGGAGGGAGCAGCCACAACCTCCCTGGGCAACCTGTGCCAGTGTCTCACCCCCCTCACTGCAAAGAACTTCCTCCCTAACATCCAGTTTCAATCTCCCCTCTTCCAGTTTAAACCCATTGCCCCTTGTCCTGTCATTGCATGACCTTGTCAATAGTCCCTCCCCAGCCTTCCTGTAGGTCCCCTTCAGATGCTGGAAGGCTACTATAAGGTCTTATGGAAGGCTTCTCTTCTCCAGGCTGAGAAGATGCTAAATCATCCACGAGCTGGAAAGCCCTCTCCATCTTTCAACTGGATATACAGAAGGAACAACCTATCTCCACATACCTCCCTCTCACACATGTATACACATGCAGAGCACTTGAGTGATATTCCCTGCCAAGGCAATTTACAGTCTCTGATGATGAGACCTAGAGAAAGGTGAGGACCTTTGCAGGGGAAGAAAGTGTTATTATCACTTTCATGCACTTGTCACTGAGACCTGGAGACCTTGCAGCACTCAGGAACCTTGTTTCCACTGGTTTAAGGTGAGATTACACACCTCTAGGGAAGAGTGTGCTGAGGGAGATCATTACATTAAAAGGTACTCTGAAGCTCAGTTTTGTTCATAGTTAGAAAGGACCATCAAACATCCAAACTGTAAATCTTAAAGCTTAAGTTGGCACAGGAAGCCTGCAATCTCTGTTAAGATCCTGGATGTATGGTTGACTTTAATTGCATTTTAGCTGTTCAGCTTTCTACTTTACAGCCTCCACAGCATTAATTTATCTAGCTGAGGAGGGCTTGAGCAATCTATCATGCCCTGATTCTGAATGCAAGGCCTCTGGCACCTCATTTTCATGCTCTGTTATGAATATCATGGAGTCAAAAACAAAAGCAGAGAAGAATTTGGAACTTGAACACCGTCTGAGGACTGCTCTGCCGCCTATGACCTACATAAAGCTGATTTAAAGCCCTAAAGTATCATCTCATTGGTAAGAAAATCCCTCATTCTGTTCTGTGCTTGTCCAGTGTCTACAGCTGTCAGTGCCTTAAAGATTGACTTCACTTTTAGTCTGTGTTATTACAAGAAACAATGAGATTAACTTCCACTAAGAGCTTGGAATAAATTCATGCAGCTCCTTCCAGTGGCAAAATCCTGCCGTCCTCTCTTAGCTCATTAACCACTGAGGCAGAAAAGGATGATGCTGCACATAAAATCATAGAATCATAGAATGGTAAGGTTGGAAGGGACCTCAAGGATCATCTAGTTCCAACCCCCTGCCATAGGCAGGGACACCTCCCCCTAGTACAGGTCACTCCAGGCCTCGTCCAACCTGGCCTTGAACCCCGCCAAGGAGGTTGTGGAGCGCAGAATCACTCGACGTGATCAAAGATCATGTTGGGTGATTCTGTGCTCCACAACCTCCCTGGGCAACCTGTGCCAGTGTCTCACCACCCTCACTGCAAAGAACGTTCTCCTAACATCCAGTTTAAATCTCCCCTCTGCCAGTTTAACCCCATTGCCCCTTGTCTTTTCATTACAAGACCTTGACAGTAGTCCCTCCCCAGCCTTCCTGTAGGCCCCTTTCAGATACTGGAAGACTACTACAAGGTCTCCTCGAAGCAGCGAAAATTGTGGAATACTTTTCCCCATTCTTCCTGCTCAAGGGTCTCCAAAGCACCTCAAAATCTGATGTAAAACCTTTCCTCTCTGTCAGGTAGTTAGGAACGATGTCCCTAAGAAGACATTTGAGATGGTACCTTGCTTGTGGCATTTCTAGTTGAGAGCTGAACTTCCCTAAGTGGATACTGTGGCTGAGAGCAGGCAAGGCAGAAAGGAACTGATCCAAACTGAAATACTTGTTGACAATGAAGAGGGTAAAGGAAGAGTGTAGAGGAAGGTCCTCAGTAAGAGGTATAGGTACAGCAAATGACCAAAGCTTGGGATGCATGCAACAGGGGGATCTGTTCCAGCTCTAGTGAAGGCAGCCTTTGCTTTGACTTAAAAGGAGCTGGGAGCCAGAACTCCTAGTGCCTGATGGGATAGGCAAGAGGAAAGGACACGACAGAAAGCGCAGAACAGTGTGGAAATTTAACTGCAAACTGCTGCATGGTGCAACCTTAGGGGGTATTGTTTGCTACCCTCATTCCTCTGAAATCAAAGAAAACATTTTCAGAAATGTTTTCCAAGGTTTTATTTCTCTTCTGGGAATGGAGCTGCTATTGCACAGACATTTTAGAGTTGCTTGGGGGCGGGGAGAGCTTTTTGATGCTTTTTTTTTTTTCCTTTTTTTTTTTTTAATGCTTTTAATAAGAAGCAGCCTTTCTGTTTCCATTTACAATTGCTAAGCTGCAGTATCTATGTGCATGCATGTGTCTCTGTGTCTGAGTCTCCAGTCCATTGTGAAACACAACCCAGAATATCAAGTCTTTGTATTTCCTTAGATCGTTTTTTATCTGATATTGAATTAAGTAAAGGGCTTAATGTTCAAAGTGGTGTTTGGGGAGTTACACGCACAAATTCTGTTATTGCCCTTAATGGGATTTGTACAGATTGCTTTGAAGATGAGTCCCTTAATGTAGCATAGGAAAAGACATTCTAAATTGTAACTTAGTTCAGACAAATCTATCTTTAATTTTTTACTGCTAGGGCATTAGAGACATGAGGCAAAGAAAAAATTGCTGCGTTTTTTTCATGTCTTAGCGTTATTGACAGGCACGTGAAGACAGGTTCAGTTCACATAATCCAGTGAACAATTTGCTGAGTTATTACAAGTGGAAAGAAAGGGACTTGAAGTTTTGAAATAATAAACTTTGTGACATTTCAAGGATTACAGAAGTGGAAACTAATGATCGTCATACATTTCCTGGATGCTATCTTTATACTGAAAACTCCATACTTACGCAAATGTTGGGTTGCAACATTGACACCTCAGCCCTCGGCTTAGAATCATAGAATGGTAAGGTTGGAAGGGACCTCAAGGATCATCTAGTTCCAACCCCCTGCCATAGGCAACTTGGTAGAACCTCCTTAGTTTTTGCACTAAATGGTGACCATCCTGGTTGTAGGATGTGACTAGGAGCAAGAAAGAGCAGGTAAAGGGAAGACTGTCTGATGGGACTGTAGAGAAAAGGGCTTGAGCATCCAGTATCCTACATTTCTTGAGAAATCTCACTTTTTTTGACTTCAGAGAAAAGTCAGATGAGGCTTGTCTTATATGAGCTTAGAAACAGGGAAGTCTGGACTAGTTAGGCAACATATGGACTGAGGCTTGCAACCAGAAAGTTCAGAGCAGAGCAGCACTAGGATAAGCTTATTTAATTTTCAGGTGCCTAAGGAGAGGACATCTTGCTTGACTTCAGCAAAAGCTGGAGCTGTTCATCACCCCAGGGCACCCAAGACACTAATAGGATGGAAAATCCAAGGAAACGTCTCACCCTGTTGAAGAAGCAGCAGCCAAAAGTAGCATTTTGGGGTCTCTCAGACAGTAGTAGACAACTATGTTGAGTCAACTTGTTCAACTTCCCCCTGAGTCTCTGCTTCTGCAGCTCCATTGACTGTACCAGATGAAATCATACACAATGCCATGCTCACAGACACCCACGTGTAGGCTTCCATTAACCATAGTGGGACAACCAAGGTGGACAATTTTTTGTTGTTTCTGTCCCTGAAGGAGTGCATGTGGTGATAACCACACTGGTTCAGGCAGCTCCTGGATTGATGATCAGCTTAATGCTGGCTTCCTCACTGCTGAGCTTGCAGTGAAGATTTGTGGGCTGTTTCCTTCCCAGATCCTTGCAGTCCCCATCTTTTATCCTCTGATCTGGGTGACAAAGTTGACAGAAGCTATATAAATTATAGCCTTTGCAGTATTAATTGCCTGTTTCTTCAAGATTAATTACAGAATATCTCTTACATCCACAGATCAGCATTAGCAAGAAACACAGTATTATTCAACCATATCTCTTCCAGAGTCACCCACTCTGTTCTGGATGCAAACAGGTTGGTTATAGGAGAGAAGGGGTTAATATCAACTTCTGTGTTTTATCTACTTCTCATAGAACTGCCTACATACAGGTTTGTGGTCCATGGTAAACATAGCAATTTAAATACCTAACTCACAAGTCAAGCAAGGTTACATTGTCATCTCAGTGTTAGCTCTCTCTCTGATTCACTGAGTGGTCCTATCGCCGACCTGTGTCATTTCTGCTTTCTCACTTGTGCTGGCAGCAGGGTTTTGGCAGTTAGGCAGGTAGGGCCTGTGAGCGGTCCTATGGTATCTTGGCAGTTGGGCAGGTAGGAACTGTGAGTGGTCCTACAGTATTTTGGCAGTTAGGCAGGTAGGACCTGTGAGTGGTCCTACCCTGACCTGTGTCATTTCTGCTTTCTCACTTGTGCTGGCAGCAGTGTTTTGGCAGTTAGGAAATTCATCTGGCTAAAGACTAATCCACATTAAAAAGCCATCTTATGGTTCAGATGGCTCATTTTCCCAACCTATCTGTCTGCCTGGATGCATGAGTTTTTCCATCAGTGTTTTGGAATGAGTAGGAGCAAGCATTTGGGAGGGAAAGAGAATCCTATTTTTTGGTTTAATGTAGTAGAGGAGTTGCTATAGTTGTAAAGGTAAGTGCAGACACATCTTTGTACCACAGAGCAGAAGAATTGTGTCTCACACAGCTCACCTTGTACTCTAGCACCTATAACCCAAGCTAAGTGCCACCAGACCAAGCCCAGAAGGTCTCCACCTCAGATAAACTATTTCAGTGCATATTTGAAAGCTTTGCTTCAAAGACACACAGAAGCAATGCATAGAAACCACAGGGAAGTGATGAACTGATATGTTGTGCTATTGAATTTGTGTGCAGACAAGCAAAGATGTTTCTGAGACCTAAACAAGTAACTTTGTAATTGACCAGGTTGATTTAGCTCTCTCCAGTCAGAGGCATTCTGCTGACATGCCCATATTTCCTCCATGAAAGCTAACCTGTCCTGCACTACTGAGTTTTCTCACCAGTTAGCCACACTTTTCAGTTGGATGAAAACTTGACTCGCTCCATTGAAATACTTCTATACCATTTAAAAATGCCATTTCCCTTCCCTCCTCCCAGAAAACCCAAAGAAGTTCACCAGCACAACTGTATCCATCCACTCATATAAACACATAGTTAAATTTAAGCACCCAAATATTTCTGAACTCTGGAGTTTTGAGGAGTTTTCTGCAGAATGGTAGGAAATACCATTAAATGTTTGTTACCTATCAGATGATATTACCTGTTGTATTTTATTAGTGCCTGCTGCTTCTGGTGATAAATGCATTTTACAAATGTCTCCAAAATCACCATTTAAAATGCAGCCATTTTTACTCTGTTCTAAATGTTCATCAACTTGAGATGTCATTTTCTTTGCTAATTAATGCTTTGTTTCCTTACTTCCTTCACTTTTGTGGGCTTCTCATTTTCTCCTACCACGGTCTGTCAACATCACTTGATTTTAGCTCTGCAGGTTTATGTACCACATCTAAATTCCTTCTATAGCCAAGGAAGGAGACAAGCACCTCCAGAGGACAGTTTATCTCATCTACTTAAGACCATTACCTAGGACAGGATGAATTGTCTTTCATAGCAAAGGGAGACAAGTGTTTCCAGAGGACAGCTAACTTAATGTATCTAAAACTGGGAAACCTGGAGTGAGAGAAATCTCACCAGAAAGTTGCTTTGAAGATAGAATTGATTTAGTTGACTTTGGGATCCTAATGTTTTTTCCTTTTCTATTTCTTCTACTTTTCTTCTTCTATTTCAAGTAAGTTTTTACCTAATTGACATTAAAAAAAAAACGCTGAACCTTTTGAAATCAAAAATCTTCACTGCAAACCAGTTCCAAAAAACTCTTCAGCTTAACAGAAACTGAATCAGGTGTATAGAATCATAGAATCATTAAGGTTGGAGGAAGATCATCAAGTCCAACCACCAAACCAATACCTCTTTGTCCGCTAAACCATGTCCATGTTTACAGACTTGGGTTTTACCACCTGCTTGTCTGAAATGTGTTCTTCCTTCACAGACACCCTGGTGATTTTCTGCCTGGATGGCTGTCACAGTAAAGATAGCTGGGATCTTAAAAGTAGCATTATTTTTCACAGACTGTGTGTTGAAATGTTACATGAGACCACTGTCCACAGGAATATTTTTTTTCCTGTAACAAGAGCTTTTGCTCACATATAAGTCCAGGCATGGGAATTTATCAGGCTACCATCTCTAGAAAATTTGTTCTACTATCAGGTTCAAAAGGACTTCAGTTCAACTTGGTTCTCTGCCAGTCATGCTACATTATCTTAATTCTGCTGCTTATATCATAGAATCATAGAATGGTAAGGTTGGAAGGGACCTCAAGGATCATCTAGTTCCAACCCTCTCACTAGAACAGGTCACTCAAGGCCTCGTCCAACCTGGCCTTGAATACCTCCAGGGAAGGAGCAGCCACAACCTCCCTGGGTAACCTGTGCCAGTGTCTCACCACCCTCACTGCAAAGAACTTCCTCCTAACATCCAGTCTAAACCCATGGCCCCTTGTCCTGTCATTGCAAGACCCTGTCAATAGTCCCTCCCCAGCCTTCCTGTAGGTCCCTTTATATGCTTATCCTAAGCGTATAATGCTCTCTTCTTTTAGTTCATTTCTGCTGTTACCTTCTCTGTCTGCATGACAGATTTATGCCTAGCAGAAATAGATTTCCTTTATTGTCCTACTGGGGATATGTTGCTCTTTTTAAATTATTTGATTCCTTAGACTTCTGATCTTAAACTCTACAACTTAATTTCTTAGCTCATGTCTGTATGATCAAGATTCACAGGGAGGCGTGTCCTGGACCTTCAGTAGGGGCTTCACAGAGAAGAGCTGTCTCGGGGGGAGTGCTCAACCAGGCTCAGGTGATTTGCTACAAAGTGAGATTCATCTCCCAGAGTACTATATTAACTCTCATAGACAGATTGAGAAAGAGAGCCACATCCCAGACACATATCTGGGAGCTTAATCTGTAAAAGACTAGACAGACTTAGGTTTGACAGTAAAAATTGGGTTGTTTTGGGTATGGCTCACAAATTAAATGCATTTCTTCCCTCTGTCTTTGACACTCACCATCTTCTTTCCCTATGGTATGCCTTAATCCGTTAGTATGTCCTGGTCTCTNTGGCAGGGGGTCGGAACAAGATGATCTTTGAGGTCCCTTCCAACCTTACCATTCTATGATTCTATGATTCTATTCTTTCTTATCTCATACATCAAGGCAAACTGTATATGCATTTATATGGCCTGAAAAACACCTCTTGTGTTTTCAGAAGGAAGTACTCAGCTCTATCTTGAGGCATCTCTAAAAACCTGGCCCTGAGGCAGTAATTATTTACTACAAGCAAAAGCAGGTACTTGGCTAAATCAAATAATTCCCCAATAATCTAGCTCCCAAGGCAGAGAGGGAGGACAGCAAGCGAAGGGTTTAAGTCTTTAATTGCCTCCCTTTTCCAGCAGGAAGCAAGCAGAAGGAATAATTAATTGCTGTGAATTGTTAATTGTTGCCTCCTCCTCCTGAAAAGCCTTCATTAGGAACTAATGAAAACTTAAAAGATCTTGAGTAAGTGTACTGTTCTCTGGCTTCATAACATTTTTTCCCCTCTGTAGCAGAAAAGAAGTTTATTTTCCATTGATATTTCTTTAGAATGAGGATCAGAATGTCTAGCCCTGCCAGAGGAGCACATCACTGTGAAGAATTTTACAGCTTCCAAAATGTGATAATTATTTTGCTATTATTTTGCTTCTTATCTGCACTGCTTATCTCCTGAGAGAGACCCCTAGGAGTCCATAGTTCAAGGTTTTGTTCAGTGTAAAAGTCTTTTGGGTGTAGCCCTAGAGGATGAATCAAGAAATGTGTCTCAAGAGGCATTTTTGCCATGGCTCTCCTGTAAAGACCCTGCTCCCAGGAGGGTGGTTTTGTCAGCTTGCCTGAAGATTACCTGACTTGCAGAAAGCCTCTGCACCTTGCACAGCAGATAATTAAAGTGATTGGTTTTGTTATCCCACATTCAGGGCGCTTGGTGAGAGCAGTCTCAGGTTTGTAGACAACTGAAAGGTGTTGCTTAATGAGCAGAACCCACTGTAACAGGTGCTTCAAGAGACCCATTGCTTTCCTGTCCCCACTGGAGCAGGTCTTTGTATAAATAAACCTAAGGGCACTTCATTTGGACCAAGTACTAAACACTGAGTCTTAGAAAAAGAACTGACAAATCTAATTTTAAATGCTACTGTTAATTATTGTGGAAAAATATTCACTTGTCTCTCTGTTGACAAATTTGCATCTCCTCTTATCAAGCCTTTTACCTCTTTCAGCCTCATTAATTCATTTTTATTTTAATCCAGTCTAGAGGCACTGGGCTGTATGTGGGATAGGAATATGGCAGATCAGTACCAAGAGCTACTGCATCTATTTCATGTATCTTTCCATCTCCTTGTCTGTAAAATGTGCAAAGTGCTGCTTACTGCAGTTTAAAAATCTTGTGAGTTCCTTACTTGTGGAAAACTAAATATTATGACATATAAAAGCACAGGGTATAGCTATATCATAGACTTCACACTTTGTATTTCACACTCACTATTAATGTGGCACTCTGTGGTGACATGATATTTACCAAAGACTTTCTGGGAGCAGATTTGAATTTTTTTTTTTTAAATAAGGATAGAAACTGTTAAGCTCAGTGTTTATCTGCCATGGCAAGGGAAGGTGCACAATGAATGGTAATGATAAGTTTCTAGCCTGAAAAATAACCTTTCATATACTGAGGAAAGAAAAAAAAACCCAAATCAAATACCCTCTGAGATTTTCCCTGGCATCAAGGCAGTCAGATTGTCTTTTTAAATAGTGTGGAAATTGGCAGACCATTAAAAAAAAAAAAACAAACAAAGAAAACAATTGCTGGTGAGTGCAGGATAATCTGGCAATATGGAAATCATAAATTGTAATATTTCTCCCTGAGTCAATGAAATATGCAAAGGAGCAGCTGCATAATACAGCCAAGCTCTGTGTAATCCTTGCACAGCTAGAGTTGTCCTGGTTGGTTTTTGAAGTCTTTTTTTCTTGGTTAGTAACAAATCCACCAAATTACTTCAATGGTAAAGGACAGAAACATCCTCCATGATGCTCAATCATTATAGTAGCCTTCCAGTATCTGAAGGGGACCTACAGGAAGGCTGGGGAGGGACTATTTACATATTCTTGCAATGACAGGACAAGGGGCAATGGGTTTAAACTGGCAGAGGGAAGATTTAGAGTAGATGTCAGGAGGAAGTTCTTTGCAGTGAGGGTGGTGAGGCACTGGAACAGATTGCCCAGGGAGGTTGTGGCTGCTCCCTCCCTGGAGGCGTTCAAGGCCAGGTTGGATGAGGCCTTGAGTGACCTGTTCTAGTGGGAGATGGCCCTGCATATGGCAGGGGTTGGAACTAGATGATCCTTGAGGTCCCTTCCAACCTTACCATTCTATGATTCTATGATTCTATTACACAGATCTGCTCCATCAACTGGGCAAATTTAACAATGCTCTGGTAGTTCCTGATCTTGCTGAGTCCTGATTGCAAAACAAAAAGTCAGTTGGTCTAAATATGTGCAGCTGCCATCGGCATTCGCTTGCCATGCCATAAGGGTTTTTCCTGGTGATCCATCAACCCCCAGTTTTGGTTTTGGTTTTTTTTTTCCCCAGCAGAAACCAGCAAGCCACCTGAAACTGTGGGAAGGTCTGTTCCCTGCACCACACTCACCAGCTCATGCCTGGCTTCCTGTTTGAACCAAAATGTTTTGCTTGCAAATGTGAAAGAAATCTGAACAGATATCAGATGCAGAATTTCCCCTCCTCTTTGGTAATAAAACTGCAAAGTAAAATATCAATTCCTCCTTTAGTGAGTGCAAAATATTTTGTTAACTGATGTCGGTCACAAAATGTTAATAGAAGTTATGTTCCTGCAGGGTGTGGATCTTTGCTAGGCAGACAGCAAGATGCAGCTCACCAAGCAGACAGCTGTCTGTAAAATGGGATTGGATGAGATGTGCCTTTTGCTTAAGATACCATTTGTTTTTCCAGGAGGTTTTGTTTAGTTGCAGTGTCTGAGATGTCCTTGGGACAACGGATTGCAGCAATTTCCAAATACAGCAGAAGGCTCAGCCTGAGCTTGTGCAGGATCCTGATTCAGCACAGCACTTGTGCTTATTTTAAGCATAGACTTAAGCCTCTGAAGGACTGAACAACACATTTATGCCACTCTAATTAGAGATAAATCAAATAATGCTGCAAATACAGACCAGCAATGGAGGATGACTCAACCCATCTCCCTTAATGCAGGACCAGAAGCAATTCCAAAGACTTCCTGGGAGCAGAGGAAAGTGTGAGAATCCTACTTCTATCAAAAAGGCAAGGAAGCTGTCTATACTTAGAATTATACAGGCATGTCTCCAGGTCTGGAGCCCTTGACACAAGAAAGACATGGACCTACTGGAGTGAGTCCAGAGTGGGCCACAAAAATTATCAGAGTGCTGGAACACCTCTGCTGTGAGGACAGCCTGAGAGAGTTTAGGCCGTTCAACCTGGAGAAAAGACGGCTCCAGGGAGACCTTATTGTGGCCTTTCAGTACTTTAAGGAGCCTCTAAGAAAGATGGGGACAGACATTTTAGCAGGGCCTGTTGTGAAAGGACAAGGGGTGATCTTTTTAAACTAAAAGAGGGAAGATTTAAACCAGATCCCCGAGGATGGTGACACGCTGTTCCAGGTTGCCCAGAGAGGTGGTAGATGCCCCATCCCT
>WBNM01013504.1:0-13673 GCA_013399055.1 Ramphastos sulfuratus | reverse complement strand
GCTCTTTAAACCCACGACAAGCCCCAACTCCCTCAGCCTATCCTCATAGCAGAGGTGTTCCAGCCCTTGGAGTACCTTTGTGGCCCTCCTCCAGACTTGCCCCAGCAGCTCTGTGTCCTTCTTATGATGGGGACGTCTGAACTGGATGCAGTATTTGAGATGGGGCTCACAAGAGCAGAGCAAAGAGGCAGAATCACCTCTCTTGACCTGCTGGCCACACTCCTCCTGATGCGGCCCAGGACATATTTGTCTTCTGGGCTACACCAGCACACTGGTGGCTCATGTTGAGCTTCTCATCATTCAATACACCTAAGTTCCTTTCTTCAGGGCTACTCTCAGCCCACTCTGCACCCAGCCTGTATTTGTGCCTGGGACTGGCCCACCCCAGATGCACTTTGACTCCTTGAATTCATGCAGTTGGCACTGGCCCACTTCTCAAGCCTCTCAAGATCCTTATGGATGGCATCCCTAAGTCCTGATATCCTGTTGATGGACATTGTGGTGGTGAGCTGACCTCAGCTCTCCTGAGTGGCATGCAGGTGGCATAAGGAAAAGGTTTGTGGAAGGAGTATGAATTCTTGTGGAGTTCCCACTCCAATACAAAATATGGATTCTAGGAATGCGCTCCAAGGGGACCCTCTGTGGATGCAATTTGATGCTCAGCTTAGATACTCAAATGTGTACTCAGCTAACCCTTTCAAAGACTGCATAGGGCAGGCTGGGACAAGAGCCACAACAGTGATTTAGGTAGGAGACAATAAGCAGAAGGTGAGATTTCCTTTCAGTTTGACTGCCTGCTACCAACGAAACTGAGTAGTACTTTAATTACTTGAAAACTTTCAAATCCAAACAGTTTTGCTGTGCTATATAATGTTTATTCAAGGGTTTCAGACTCTGCAGTGAGCTGTGATGCTGGGTGCCCTCTGGCCACACTATTTCAGTAATGACTCTGGCATTTCTGACAGAGACTAATAGCAGAAATTGTTATCAACTTTTTTAGCAAAATACTGCAAGCTAGAAATTGGATTTTCACCCCCCTTCTGCATCCTCCTCCACTCATTAATGAGCTACTTCTTCAAGGTGCCAATGGTAAAGCTGTAAAGTGAGATGGGCAATTTATTTCCTGGGCTTGAGACCATTAGACACAGAAACATGCAGTTATTTATTTGAATGCATCATTCACTGAAAATTACATGAAGCTTTACAGGTGTAGCAGGAAGACAAGTTTCCTTATCCCAGGCACCTGTAAGCTGAGATATTGATGAGATGCTAGAATGTGAAATGGAGGCATCTCACAGTCCAGGGGTAGGTGTGGAGGGTAAAAACTATTTTTGCCATGTATTACCTCTTAGACTTCAAGAAATGGGGAGTGGACAGGACATTTCTTTCTTGATAGGGATATTTGAATTCCTATAACACCACTGGAGAGATGTAGCCTGTGCAATAGAAGGATTTATTCTGCTCTAGTTCAGATATTTAAAGTCAGTGAGATACATAATGTTCTATTTCCAATCCCCTATTCCCCAGGGTAGCTGATGGCACATCTGTCAACAGTGTGTGGCTTGCTCAAGTATTTCAAGGACTGTCCACTGCTGCACAGGACATTGTAGTCAATAGAATTACAGCCTGGATGACTAACTCTGGTGTGGATGTTTCCATCTACTGTTGTAGACATTTCTGAGCTTCTCCAATCTGTATAACAGAATTTATTTCCAGTATCTGAAGGGGACCTACAGGAAGGCTGGGGAGGGACTATTTACAAGGTCTTGCAATGACAGGACAAGGGGCAATGGGTTTAAACTGGCAGAGGGGAGATTTGAACTGCATGTTAGGAGGAAGTTCTTTCCAGTGAGAGTGGTGAGACACTGGCACAGGTTACCCAGGGAGATTGTGGCTGCTCCCTCCCTGGAGGTGTTCAAGGCCAGGTTGGAGGAGGCCTTGAGTGACCTGTACTAGTGGGAGGTGTCCCTGCCTATGGCAGGGGGTTGGAACTAGATGAACTTTGAGGTCCCTTCCAACCTTACTATTCTATGATTCTATGATTCTATCAGGTCTGAGCGGAGACAAGAGGTGAGCAGTGCTTGGTGACAGATTATTGCTAAGGTTGAGATATAGAGCCTTTTTGTTTTATTCTCCATCTAAATTAGTTACTGCAAAGAGATTTCCCTGGTGGAAAATTAGTTTCAATATTTATTTCCTACTTGACACTTTATTATTCTTTTATTGAGTGGTATGTGTGCTTTCTCTTTCAAAGCAAATTTTCATGCAGAGCTTGCTATAACCTACCTCTGCTGTTTTGGTTTATAAACTTGTGCCAGCTGCCTATTACATCTGGCTGTGCAGAGTAAATAACTTTGGAGGCTGACCCCTTCTCCATCCTCAAAAATTAAAGGTAATGCAAACATCCAGTTCAGCTTGACTCAAAATGGAAATAATTTCTCATTTCTTTCATGGATACAAACAAAACAAACAAACAAAAAAAAGGCTTGGGGTGAACCTAAAAAAAATTCCCACACACTGTTAGAAATGCATTGCTTGAAGTGTTTTATTGGCTTAGTGGCCATGGTGGTGTTGGCTTAACAGATGGTCTCAATGATTTTAAAATTATTTTCCAATGAAATGATTCTATGATTTATAATTTGGTAATTTATAATAATGGGAAACCAAGACTAAGATGTCCTTCAAACCCTTGGTAAATATGCCTGGCTCAGTGTAAATATGTTCAGGTTTTGGGACTACAAAGTGTCAGGTATATTCTATTGCCTCTCTCTGCCAGGGAGGATGTAAACGTTTGGTGATGTTCTGTGTTTATTTTCTTCAGTTTCTCCTTCTTGTATCTCTCTGCTTTGTATAAAATGTTCTAACATGCATTGAAGAGTAAGCAGAGACGTGGCCTTGAGAGTACTGACTCCTGAACACCAAGGAACGTTCTCCGGTAGCTCCCTCTCACAGATTTTTCCACCATCTGCCATTGTGTGGTAGAAGCATACAAGTATTGCTGAAGCACAAGACCTGGCTTTGCATGGTGGTCCAGAGTCCATGGCTACAGAAAACTTCTTAGCATCCTGTGGAGGTTTTATGTTTGCTTCTCTCAAGCAAACTTAAAGTGAAGTAGTTCACCTGTGTCGTGTGGCTCCAAAAGGAGAACGTAACTGGTCAGGGAAGCTGAATCTCAGTCAGCAAACCTAACTTCTGGATTGCAAGAAAATAACTGCCACCATGTTGTCTTTGCAAAGGACTCTAGGGTGAAACCATGTTCAAACTGAAATGCTTTGTCCCTCCTGTAGCTTTTGGAGGCTCCTGAGGGCAGTGCCTCCCCGGTGGTGAAGTGGACACTGGACTTCAGGAGACCTGTTGTCTACCTCTGCTGCTGTCCACTTTAGGGCAAATAATTGAATTTTCAGATGTTCACTTTTCCTACTTTTCAATAATTATAGTGTTAATTTCTTCATGGAATACTTGGAAATATAATTTAAAAGGATAGCACTACAGTTTCAGTGTTAAGACTTAAGGGGTTTAAATATCACATGGCCTCAGGCTGCACTGAGGGAGGTTTAGGGTGGACATTAAGAACAATTTTGTCACTGAAAGGATTGTCAGGAATTGGAACAAGCTGCCCAGGGAGTTGATTGAGTCATCAGCCCTGGATGTGTTTAAAAGCCATGTAGATGTGATGCTTGTGGATATGGCTTAGTGCTGGACTTGGTAGAACAGACTTGATGGCTGAACTTGATGATCTTGAAGTTTTTTTCCCAAAGTAAATAATTCTGTGGTTCTATGAAAAGCACTCCAACTTCCTAATGCTGTGGCTTCAATAGTTCATGTGAATTTTGTAATTCAGCTCCTTGTGAAGCCTCCTTTATTAAAATATGTGGTGAACACCTAAAAGTTACCCCTCAGATACAGTGAAGAACGAACAAGTCTTATGGTACTTGCCCTTAAAATTTATCAAAGTGTTAACCAAAGATATACTGAGTTGCAAATAGGGTTCAGGTGTTTGTAGAGTTATAGTAGGAAACATTTAGCAAGAGAATGTTTATAATAGACCTTTCTCAAAAATAACTCCAATCAGGACAACATAGTATTGCAGAGCATGTCAGAGAGGCCTTTGTATTAAAAATGTCATCTATTTTCACAATGGAAATATAAGAGCTTCTGCTGATGTTTTGGAGACAGAAATGTGTTTTCCTCCTCCCAGAGCTGATTATTTTTCCCTCACTTTGGCATCTTATGTATATTGTTTCTTCTTGCGCAATTTTATTGTGTGACATCTGGCTGCAAAATAAAAATGTAGCCTGCGGAAAGCTTAGAATTGTGTTCCCTACACTGCATCAGTCAGACAATAAAATAGCCATCACTAGAAAAGCGTGTTTACAAAAGCCATTACTGGGGAATAGAAAGTTTTCTGCTGGCTTTATATCTAAGTAAATGCACGAGAACAACTTTTCAGATGGTGTAAACTGGCTGCAGGGTTGCTCTACCACTTTCTGCAAGACAGAGGTCTGCTCAGGAGACCTCATTTGCTTTTTACCACTNAGCCCAGCACTCAGTTGCTGTCTGGGCTGCATGCACACACTGCAGGCTCATGTTGAGCTTTTCATCACCCCAGACCCCAAGGTCCTTTTCCTCAGGGCTGCTCTCTGGCCATTCAACACCCAGCCTGGATTTGTGTTTAGTTGGTATTGTACACAGTACTCCAGGTGGGGATCATCCAAAAACGTACCTCTACTGGGTGTAGGTAGGTTGTTTTTAGGGAAGGGGAGGGTTGTTTGATTTGTGTATGTACGTGAGAGTCATCTTTCATTGTGTTCATCCCATCACTCCTTCTCAAAGATATTCTTTGCTTACCAAGACACTTCATGGGCTCTTGAAGTTAATAGTGACTTTGAGGGTTCCACAGAGAAGCTGCAGATACTCTGCAGGAGATCTGGGCAAAAGATCATTCCAATCTGTTTTGTCTCTAGGCATCTGTCCCCTGTTCTAATTCATCTTCACAAGGTTATGTTTTTTGGGTTTTTTCTCCTAAATCATATCACAAAGCAATGTTGATTGTGGCCACAGCTCAAATAAATCAGTGTAATTCAATTTTCTGCCAGTAATTATCTGCTCATCTGATTCTGATTGTGTATATCAGGGTAATTGCACTAATGTCATCAAAATTACACAAGCCTAATCAGAGCGTCTCTTGATCTGAGATAATCCACAGAATATGTATTCCTCGACCTCTTTTATTCAGTTCACCCTTACATGAAACAGAAATGATGGATCAGCTCTACTGGGCTGAAAGCAAGCCAACTGGCTTTTCTCCCTATCTCATGATCTTGAAAGTTTTTTTTAGGCACAATTTATGTCTTCAGAGCAAAACTTAGCTACACAGCCCAGGCAACACTTTGCCAAGAAAGAGAAGCTGGAGACAAGCAGTGGAGATGGCAAAAGAAAAGAGAATGAATTATTCTGGGGCTATCTGACATTGGGGAATGATGTGTTCTTGGTGTTTCCAAGAGGAGCTGCATGGTCTCCCTTAAGGTCTCAAGGTTGTTACCTGTATACATGTATGTGGTGTCAGATGAGAATCCTGAAGATGCCTTACCCAGGACTCCAGCTGATGTTACAGAAGAGTAGAGATAGACAACGGTCAGCCCCATCTGGCTGCCTCTGATGACCAGAGGCTTGGACAGCTACATGTGGACAATTGAATCAGTCCTTTAGTGTCTTAGTGGAAAATCTAATGTTTCTTATGATTTGCAGCTAACATCTAATGTTTCTTATGATTTGCAGCTCCTGGTAAGCTGAAGATCTTAATGTGCTCAACACATAGTTGCATTCCATCTAATACTCTTTGCAGAATATTTCACCCAAGATACCAACTCTTTGAGGCAGGTATTTTGCTAATTTTCCTGCAACATACTGTGGTGGTTTGAAGCTAATTGGAATATTTTAGTGAGAGAAATTAGATTATTGGCTATGAAAAGGAAACCATGTGATGTGTATTTCACTCAGGTTTGCTGAGACCTATAAAACTGGAATACAAACATAAGAGAGTCTCTCCCTGGCTTCTGCCATGTGAACTGCTTCTGCACATAACCCAACTAATCATTTTCTTCTAATCCCCCTTGCCAATTCTTCCAACTCACATTGCACGTAAGGCAGATTCTGGGATAAGGGTGGGGGTGGGGGAAAGAAGGTAGAAGGGTGCTTGGGAGCCCCTCCTGGGGACTCTGATTTCTGGGAGGGGTATTGTGTTTCTGTATTACTTTTAACTTGTATATAACTGTATATAGTTGTAAATAATTGTAATACATTGTAAATATATACTTGTATATTGTGCTAAGCTGTAAATATAAAACTTCGTTCCTTAGCTTCCAGCTGGCTGAGTCTAGTCTGGGTGAATTCATTTCGGGGAGGAGGGTGGGTAAATCCCAGAACCACTACACATAGGTCCTTGTAACATTCTGCTACCTGTCATGAGTTCAGGATAATGACTTCTCTTTCACCATGGGACCTGTAGGTAGAGAAACAGATACTTCAGTGAGATATCAACCA
Source organism: Ramphastos sulfuratus (assembly GCA_013399055.1). NCBI lineage: Eukaryota > Metazoa > Chordata > Aves > Piciformes > Ramphastidae > Ramphastos > Ramphastos sulfuratus. The sequence continues at coordinate 7,130 of WBNM01013504.1, read as the reverse complement.
GAAAATCATGCTTTAAAACTGTGAACAAACAGAAGAAGATTGCACAATATGGCCTAGTGCAAACAGTGGTGTGCTGAATTCATTGATTTTAATGGGGTTTATCTTCATGGCCTGTTCAGGGACCAGATTTGAAAGCCATGTTACTCAGAAAATATAGCTAATAACCTGTAAAGCCATGTGTTATCATTACCTATTTATATCTCTGAAACTAGGGAATCAATCTAATCACAGAGAATCTTAACTAATGCTGAATAAATAGGTTCATGGTTATCTGCTTTCAACCACCCAGCTTCTTAAGCTTATCTGAGTTGCACTTCAAAAGTCTGCCGTGATCCTGGCAGTACAGAGGTAGGCATTAGTTGTATAAAGGTCAGAGCATACAGAAGAGACAAGCTGGGAGATAACTCACCATGAGGCTGAGGGAGCTGGGATTGTTTTAGCCTGGTGAAGAGGAGGCTCAGGGAAGACCTTATTGCTGTCTGCAACTACCTGAAGGGTGGTTGTGACCAGGAGGAGGTTGCTTTCTTCTCTCAGACAACCAGCACAAGAACAAGAGGACACAGTCTCAAGCTGCACCAGGGGAAGTTTAGGCTGGAGGTGAGGAGAAAGTTCTTCAGAGAGAGAGTCATTCGCTACTGAAATGGGCTGCCCAGGGAGGTGGTGGAGTCACCGTCCCTGGAAGTGTTCAAGGCAGGTTTGGACATGGCACTTGGTGCCATGGTCTAGTCTGGAGGTCTGTGGTAACGGGTTGGACTTGATGATCTTTGAGGTCTCTTCCAACCTTGCTGATACTGTGATACTGTGTGATACTTTTGCTCTTCCAGACCACAGCCTCCAAGGCAAAAACCTGTAGCTGCATCAGCAAATGATGACTTGGTTGTCTGTGAAGAAATCCATTGTTTTTCAGCAGCTACATATGGTATAGATTCGAACTCATTTGATCAGCTGCACAGGCCATGTGTGTTAGATGAATCCAACCTGTGGTACTGCTTACCATTTGAGCTCATAGCTTGCAGCTCCCATTTAGGTCAGTGGAGACAAACTGATATTTTTAGAATAAAATTACACAGAATCATGGAATAGTAGGGGTTGGAAGTGACTTCAAATATCATCTAGGTCCAAGTCCCCCCCCATAGGCAGATCTAGTTCAACTTCACTTGCTAGAGCCCAGTCACCTAGAGCAGATTACACAGGATTATGTCCAGATAACAATAATAATAATCAATCCGTGTGATTAATCTTAAACAATTATTTTACAATGAGATGGGTCATGTTCTAAAATAGTTTATTTCCTCCACTGACTATAAAAGTGCTCTAGACAACTAGTTTGGTTGTAGGTACTGGAAGGATATTCCACGAGACAGATATGTTCACTCCAAGCTGACTGCACATTCAGCTTAACCTGCAAATCTTTCCAGATCAACAAACAGACATTTATCTCATTTAAAAAGTGTTAGAAAGATGTAAATAAATACTAAAAGGTTTTTGAGAGTACACATTCTGATCAAATACTGGTTGTTTTTCTAACTTTACATAGCACTTGAACTTTCATTGCCAGTATTTCAGCATCAAGAATTGGTATCTCTCTGCAAGAGGAGATGCAGTTCAGCACATCTTGTTGAGCTAGCACAGTGATAACACTGTAAAAAAAAAAAACCAAACAACAACAAAAAAAAATCCCTAAAGGTAGATATTTATCTATATGTATATTTATAAGTGATGCAATCTTGATTTTCCTGCAGTGTATTTACAGCATTTAATTCAAAGATCAGTAGCAAAGGAAAATCTTTTCCCAGTGAGTTAAACTAACACGCTGTAATTTAATTAACCAGTTGGTATAAATACAGAGCAGTGCAATCTTGGACTGTGGACATTTTGATGCTAGCAGAACTACACTGAGGGTTTTTCAGTGTTGTGTTGGCTGACATTTTCCTTAATAAGCTCATTGAGTGAGACTCACTGAAACACAAGATCTCCAGAGACTTTCCCATTTAGTCTTACTGTGGATTTGGACTTTTTCATTTAAGGCCATCCGAAATCCCAAATGGCCTCCAACAAAGCAACTTTCACTTAGAAGTAAGTTGCTGCAGCTTCCTGAGCTCCCTTAGAAATCAGCTCATCCAAATCATGGCAACAAGTGGGGCAACAGTATTTAATTTCAGACAGTCAGGAAATTGACAGTTACACATCTTTGGTGGTACAAAGTTTGCTGGTAATTTCTAGTTTTAAAGGTCTTATGGAGGATTCACAAAGCCCTCGAGACTACTGTGAAGGAGCATGCTACTCTTTGCTGCTGCTAACTAACTAAAGTCCCTGAGAGAGTAAGCATAGGGGCAAGTCTTGCATTAGAATAGATTGACAAGACAGATGATACATTAAGAACTCACCCAGCTCATCAACAAAGATCTGACTAGATATCAAACAGAAAAAATTGCTATTGCACATTTCCATACCTCTAAATCTGAACCTGATCCACCAGCATGATTCTTTTTTTTCTCAGCAAAGTACTGTAACAGCTTTATTGGACAGGAGAACTGAGAAACTGTGTTTCCAAGATGCGTGTAGTTAGATACTTAAGATGTCAAACTCCAGAGTTCAAGGCACCAGTCAGTTAGAAGCCTTTCTGTTTGATTTTACAGCAAGCCAGGTTTTAAAATGGAGGTGTTATTTCTGTACTGGTTTTGTTATTTCCTGTAGGAAAATACTGAGCACGAGTGTGCACTGGCAAAACAATTCCATTTCACTTTAGAGGAATTTTCTATTTCAGCAAAAACATCATAGGAAAAGATCTGCCTTGCCTGTATATTTTTTGTGAAGTGCTCCAAGACACTCTTTATTTGATACAGCTAGGGACTGATCACATCCCTTTGTGAAGAGTTGTGGGATGTTGGTATGGAATACCACAAACAACAACTCAAGTTGATTTTGGAGTTCAAGAAGACTGACCAAGTGATGCAGCCCCAGATCTGCCAGCCTATCCTCATAAGAGAGATGTTCTATTCACTTAATCATTCTAGTAGCCCTCTGTTGAACTCATTCCAGTAGTTCCCTGTCCCTCTTGACCTGGGGAGCCCAGAACTGGACACACTACTCTAGCTGTGGCCTCACTAGGGTAGAATAGAAGAGAGAAGGGCAAACCCTTGTGTGCAAGAGCATGTAATGATAAGCCAAGGGACAATCGTTTTAAACTAAAACAGGGTAGATTTAGGTTGGAAGTTCTTCACAATGGAGGGTAATGAAACACTGGAACTGGCGGCCCAGAGAGGTGGTGGAGGGTCAATCCCTGGAGACATTCAAGGTTAGGCTTGATGGGACCCTGAGCAATCTGATTTAATTGGAGGTGTTCCTGATCTCTGCAGAGGGGTTGGACAAGATGACCTTCGAGGGTGCCTTCCAGCCCGATGCATTTTATGATTCTGTGATTGAAAGAATTGTTCACTCTTCAGAACCCCCACCACTGCTTACCAATCTCAGTCAAAGCCAGGAAGCACTTCTTCAGCTATTCCTACATCTTAGACAGTTGTTTTGACAAGGAAAGTAATTTTCTAACTTTATGGGAAGGAAGGAATCAGAAGCTGAATGTCATAATTGGTCATCCTCCTACCAGCCTGCTTCAATTGTTTGGGGGAGTCTAAGGGATGGTAAATCTATCTACTCACTCAGAAAATTAGAGAAGGTATTCCTGGTCTTAAAACCAGACCTATAACCAAACAGATACCAGTATCTGTGCCTTTGTCTTCTCCTTTCCAGCACTGCCCTCCTCCCCACAAAAACTAGTGCCTGTCTCACTAAAAGGAATGACAAATGCCTGTGAAAGAGAAAGGCGAACGCATCCCCCACTACAAACTAACCACCCTGTAGATCACACTAGCTGAAGGCTTCATGTCTTGTGAAGATAGCGCAGCGCATCGCTCAGGACCAGGAGGGCTGCTGTCTGGCAGGACGCAGCGGGCTCAGCTGAGCGCCTTAAATGATTCATGCTTCCTTTGCCAGCACATAATGCATCGTAATGGTATGGAACCAGCATGCAGCAGTACTTGAGACACATTTGTCCAGCTAATAGTTTGACTTCATCTGGAATGTTTCATTGGGTCACTGACCTATTAATTGTAGGCAGAGCATGGCAGATAATATATAGTCGATATGCTCCCAAGTCAGGTTCCTTTCTTCACAGTTACCAGGCAACCTCCTCCAGCTCTGCACAGAGCTGCTAATACTTTTCCTCTCTTCCCGCTGCAAACTTAGCGATGGAGAGCATGTGTTCACGAGAGCATGGGAGGGTAAGAGACAAGGCAGAGCATATTTAAGTTAGATGGCTTTTTACAAGCATTAAGCAATGCACTCCTGTAATAAACAACTATGCCAGAGCTAATACTCAATAAACAGTGTGCTTTATAAGCAATTAGAGACTCACATTGTGGAACAGCCGTTTTGGTGGAACGTATGCTGCTACCCTAACAATGCTTAGCAAGATAAGTGGCTTGTTAAAAGCATCATAATTCTCCTTTAAAAATCAATTAACAGTTTAGTGCCTCCAGCCCGATGCATTCCCCTTATTTATTTGGGGTTTTTTTGTTTTGTTTGGGTTTTTTTTTGTTGGTTTTTTTTTTTTTTTTTTTTTGTTTGGGGGTTTTTTTTTTTGTTTTTTTTTTTTGGTTTTTTTTTTTGGTCTATGGACTGCTGAGTGTCTTCTTATTTAGATGAGGATGAATCCAGGGAACTGATTCTATGATGTTAGGAGGAAGTTCTTTACAGTGAGGGTGGTGAGGCACTGGAACAGGTTGCCCAGGGAGGTTGTGGCTGCTCCCTCCCTGGAGGTGTTCAAGGCCAGATTGGAGGAGGCCTTGAGTGACCTGTGCTAGTGGGAGGTGTCCCTGCCTATGGCAGAGGGTTGGAACTAGATGATCTTTGAGGTCCCTTCCAACCTTACTATTCTATGATTCTATGAATGACTTCTCATGTTCTATTCATTGGCTGCAGTTTAACCTCAAAAAGCACAACAGGAAGAAAACCTGCAAAATAAATAAATAAATAACATTATATAATCATAGTCAAGTTCAGTTGTTTTTCAGACCAAAGCATAGCTGAAGGTGTTCAGACAAGTCAGATAAGCACATTTTCTAAGAGGAAAGGAGAAGCCAGAGCACATTATGAAACAATTTCCATTGTGTTTCTTTGTAATTTATTTTAATTAAATTTGTTAATAACCTCTTCCCTAAAACATGTCGAGTTAGGTAACAAAGGTTTAGAGTTTGTGATTTCTACACAAACGAGTAGTACATGGTCATTTTTCTGAAGGCACACATACCTTCCTCCTTCTCCAAAGAAACCTGTTGTATAGGATACCTGGGAAAGAACAGTCTATTAGGGTACCAAGCACAGAAAAAAAGAGCAAGAAAGAGAAGGGAGAGGAACATCCTGGCCATGCCTCCCATTCATCACTACCAGTCAAGGCACTGAAGAGCTAAATGGCCTCCTCTTTTCGCCTCACAAAGCCAGAGATGTTTTCGGTCACTTCTATTTGGAAAGGAAAAAAAGCCACAGCTTTTCTCTAAGCGAAACTGAATTGTTTCATTCTTTCTAAATAACACAGGAGTCTTTTTCTCAGCCCAGCCTGATGCAGTCCTTATTTCTCCCTGAGCAGTGACGTGCTCTCCCTGCAATCGATTTCCTATCGAGCCTTTATAAATGCCTTCTTTCTTCCCACTCTGATTAATTATTAAACTATTAAATCAAATTCTGCACCCATGAGTTTGTAAATCAAAAAAACAACCCCCACCAGCCTCTTCTCAAACCCTGAGCTGTGTGAGCTACAGGCTTTTCTGGAGGAAAGTCAGTTCCTGTTACCTGGGAGTTTCACTTTCACACCAGCAAGGCCACCTAGTAAAAAAAGGAAGCACAATCTAGAAGATGATAAAGAAACTTTGCTGGTAGCTAAGGAGAGGATGGAACAGATCCTCCAAGAAGCTGTGCTAAGGCACAAGAGGGAGAGAAAGGTGATTTGAGACAGCCAGCATGGCTTCACCAAGAAAAAAGTCCTGCCTGACCAACCTAGTGGCCTTCTATGATGGAATGACTATATCAGTTGGAAAGGAAAGACATATTGATGTCATCTATCTGGACTTCTGTAAAGCTTTTGATTTCATCCCCTACAACATCTTCTGTCTAAATTGGAGAGATATGGCGAAGTGGGCATGTGTGAATCTCATGAGGCTCAACAAGGCTAAGTGCAAGATTCTGTATCTGGTTAAGAGCAATCCCCAGTAGCAATACAGTCTGATGAATAAAGGGCTTGATAATAGCCCTGTAGAAGAGGATTTGCAGGTACTGGTGGATGAAAAGCCAGACATGAACCAACAATGTGCACTCTCAGCCCAGAAGACAAACTATGTCCTGGGCTGCAAGAAAAGCAGTGTAGCCAGTATGTTGAGGAAGGGGATTCTGCTCTTCTACTCCATCCTGATGAGACCTCACCTGAAGTACTGTGGCCAGAAGTACTCAGCACAGGAAAGATATGATTTTGGCGGACTGGGTCTACAGGAAGCCATAAAAATGATCAGAGGGCTGTAACACCTCTGCCATGAGGACAGGCTGAGAGAGCTGTGTTTGTTTAGCCTGGAGAAGAGAAAGCTCCAGTAAGACCTAATAGCAGCTTTCCAGTACATAAAGAAGGCCTGTTAAAAAGATGAGGACACTCTTCTTTATTGGGACCTTTTGTGACATGACAAGGGGTGATGGTTTTAAGCTAAAAGAGGGAGATTCAGACTAGATCTGAGGAAGAAATTTCTTGTGATGGTGATGGTGAAACACATCCTCATCATAAGAACACGGGTCCTCATCATCCTCATAGGTTGCTGTCCCAGGTTGGGAACTATAGGGTTAAAAAAAGTCCTCTAGGGACTTGAAGATTGTTATTCAATCCCACAATTCTGCTATCTCTTCATAAGCTCACAGCAAGGCCAGCTTGTTCTCCTTTCCTCCCCCTCCAGCCTTGTGTCAGGCAGGAGCTGCGTTATCAGGACAAACATGTAAGGATAGGCCTGGTTGGGGCCTCCAGAGGCTGTGCTTAGGCCTCTTGGATGGCAGAGGCATGGGAGGGGGGTAGGTTTGGAGCACGGGGGATGATAGAT